>JBAMHV010000014.1:25895965-25906152 GCA_037177535.1 Pseudomugil gertrudae
CACGGGGGGGAGACAGGCGTTTGTTCTGTTGTGTGTGTGTGTGTGTGTGTGTGTGTGTGTGTGTGTGTGTGTGTGTGTGTGTGTGTGTGTGTGTGTGTGCATATTAACTGGCTTAAGAGAGGATTGGAATAATTATCCATGGAGATGATGGAGATGTATGAAAGGACGCTTTTATATTGTGCAGACTTGCTTGAAGAAAAACAGGGTAGAGCATAACAAGCTTATTTATTTTTTTCTTTAAACTACAAAAAAGCTGAAATATGTTTAAAATCAAAATATCTTTAAGTTTCTGTGAACCTGTAAAGGTTTCTCCACCACATTTACCTTTCTTCTCCTTCCCGTCTTCCTCCATGTCTCCGGCACCCAGCAGGGTGAAGATGATGCCCGTCTGGGAGTTCACACCTACAGCTGTCACCAGCATCCTGCCCGAGCCTTCCATCACATGGGTACCTAAACATCCAAACACACTGGTTCTGATTCTGCTACGAGATGAGTGATGCTTACAAAAGGTTCCCTGAGTGGAAGCAGCAATGCTGTCCTGCATGTCAGTGCATAAGATGCAGGAGATGATCTCCTGCATGCTGCGTGGTCATCCTGCAGAGCTGTTTGTATGAAGAACAGAGCAGAAGCTTTGGGGCTCTGAGACTTCAATAACACTTAAAACACTTGACTTGAAGATCCATGAGTGTTAAAAACATGTAAATTTAAGTATTTTTTCCCTTTCTTCCAGAACCATGAAAAAAAGGTCTATAAATGATAAACTAGGACGAGGAACATGTTCCAGGCCAGATGCAAACATCCTGCCACCAGGTCAGGAATAAGGTGGAGTCAACCCAACATTCAGCCATGATTCATGACTCTGCTCACATAAAAACCTAAATATTCAATTTATACCAATATTTCCACCAATTATCATAGAAGTTTCTCCAGCGGATCAGTGAGCAGGATAAACTCACCTCACTCCTTACCCTGTTTCCTCTGTTGCACAGCTACTTGGCAGACGGGCTTATCACAGTGATTTACATGTGATGAGATATTAATCATAACAATGCACCTACATGTCTTGTGGAGAGAACCCACGTATGCACTGGAAGAACATGCAAACTGTTTAAACCTCCTGCAAGCTGAGGCTCAAACCAGCAACACGCTTCCTGTGAGGCCACAGTGCTAACCGCTACGCTCCAACCAAATCTCCAGGCAGCTCCACTGCCTCCAAACTGTCTAGTCCAGCCCATAAGGGTCCCATCCTATACCATGTCTCTGCTCTGCTTAATGCACCAGCGAGTTCATCCATTAAAGTCTAATTGCCAAACAAATTGCCTTGTATGTCAATTAATTTTTCCATTCTCTTAATTGATCTCCAACAGATTCTAATTAAACTAATAGGCAGTAAAATACTTTGTAGAGCTGAGAGAAACTGAAGGATGGATGGAAACAGAAAAATCAGTGAGAATGTTCTCTTAGATCATTTTCACAGTTAATGACAAACTCAAAGAAAGAGTTGGATTGACGTGAGTCACGTCATAGGTTATTAGAGTAGGTTTGTTTGGAGTTTCAGTCTAAAATCTACCATAAATGGCTTTTCAATGCATTCTATTGGATCCTGCCGCTATGATGGAAACATTCATTCATTCACTTCCTGTACAGCATAATCCAATTCAGGGTCACGGTGAAACAATAAGCATTTCATGGTTAATCTTTTTCATCCTGTACCAAATGACACTAGCTTTAATGAATTGTTTCAGTGAAGCTGTGCATTCAACAAGTTTGACCTAATCAGTAAAAACCCAGAGAAAAATTTTTAACAAAAGCTTTTCATAGTGAGATGATACAAATGAAGGCAGATGCAAAAACCACTGCTGTGGAGCAGTTCTGACACCCTGAAATCACATGAACAGCTGTTTCTGCTTCTTCAGGGTAAACATGGCCGAGACTTGATGTAATAAATGAGTAAATGTTACTTGGTGGTTGGTAGATGGTTACTTTTAGCTTCACACCTTTTTCTGACATTTAGCGTCTTTATTTTTCTGTTTCAATGTCTTTAGTTTTGTCATTTCTTTATTGTAATTTCTTTCTGTTTCAATGTAAAGCACTTTGAGCTGTCCTGTACATGAAAGGTGCTGTATAAATGTGCGCAGAAGACTTTTCTCCGTTTTTGTAGTGTGTAGCCAATATAACTGGTTTTGTTTGTGTCTTGAGTTTTTCCCAGTTGGCAGCGTATCCAGTTCTCTAAAACACAGAACCTAACATGTTTTTACCTTCAAATACAAATTCTAATTTTATTTATTTATAAAGCACTTTTTACACTACAAAGCAACACAAAGGGCTTTACGCTGTTATAAAAACAGTTACTGGATATACAAACAATCCCTTTCACACACACACTCTAATACACACACACACACAGAACACACACAGAACACAAATATCCCGACCCCCATATTCCTCCTCCCTTTTCTACCCAAACAGGACCTCTCACTCTTATTTTCTGTCTCTGAATTTGGTATAAAATAGAAATAAAATTAAACATAATAAAGTTTTTTTAAAAGCATGTCTGGCTTGATGCTGCTGTGAGGAAACAGTATTGTGCGTGGTCCATCCACACCAGGAAACAGCCCACCCAGGACCAGAGTAAAGGACCACAAAGGTAAAACTACAGTAAGACCCCGATCCCAGCAGGCCAGGGTCCCCACCACATCTATAAAGGGTGCAGCTGTAGCTCAGGTGGAAGAGCAGTTGTCTTTCAACTGGAAGGTTGGGAGTACAATTCCAGGCTTCTCCTGACTACATGCTGAAGTGTCCTTGGGCAAGACACTGAACCCCAACTAGCCCCCAGATGTGCCTATCGGGGTGTGAATGTGTGTGTGAATGTGACTATATAGTGTAAAGCACTTATAAGACTGGAAAGTGCTATAGTATGAGTCCATTTACCATTACCATTTATAAAGCTGCAATGCAGGACCCCCCATCCCACCCAACCCTCCAGACAGGGCTGCATCAGCCCTCCTGCAGACCATGCAGAGCCCCCCGTGTAGTGGGTCCCCACGAGGGAAACACTGGAGTTAAAATATTAAACAAAAATCAAGCACACTTAAAAACAATACCAAACATAAATAATGCCAATACAATTCTGTTAAAAGCCACAGCATAAAGGTGGGTATTGATAGGTATTGATCCTCTTTTTAAAGACATCTCTGCAGCCCTGATGTTCTCTGGACCGCTGTCCTAACAGCGAGGACCATGGTGGAACTTTAGGAACAAGAGGCCAGTGTCAGATGCCCTCAGGGGTCATGAGGGCAGATAAATAAAACATTGAGACCACTTTAAAGTAAGTTTTGCACCTAATAACTGTTCCAAAAGACTGAATCCAGACGGTTTTCTGGTGTGAACGATACAGATATTCTTTCTCTGTGTACGGTGTCAGGAAAATGGAGATTGATACTTTTATTTGTACCTGCACATGTTCTGCAGCGCACTGAGGCCGATAGTGGATGAGAATATAAAAACCCACCTGAGAGCAGCATGGGATCCTTATCCACAGATTTGCGTACGTGGTCAGACTCTCCTGTAAGTGAGCTCTCATCTATCTTCATGTCATTGCCTTGGACCAAGATGCCATCTGCAGGCAGCAGGTCCCCTGAAAAAAAGCACAGGTCACTAATAAATTCCCTTTGCACGATTGTTCTCTTTGGTTCAAGTGAGCTCAAGCATTGCATGTTGTATAATTCCTTATGTGTCGAAGATGAACAGCAAAAACCACGACTAAGACAGACATGAGCTATACTTTTACAGGACGACTCATCTCCTTTAGTTCATTATTAAACTTGGACATGGGTGGAATAATCAATCTAAAGGAGACTCTGAGTCTTCCCTTGTTTTCCTGCAATATTTCATATTACATAAATACATGGTGACTTCACTTTTTACCATCTGAACACATTTGTCCTCCATGCTCCAGTGAGCATGCCACGTGCCACGTGTACGGGCCCTGACTGAAGTTTGAAGACACTGAAAAACGTCTTAGTCCATGTTTGACGGGTTTTCCTAAAGTTATATCTGGCTGCTTTGCAGAAATGTTATAAAATGGTGCTTAGAAAGGTCAACACCTTCCTCTGGTACACATATTTACATGCATTGTTGTCATGACAACTGCATCCTTTCACTGCTTTCTGAAGTTTAGGTTGAGTTTTTCACATTTTAACTGTAGAAACTGAACATGTGTACTGAACACGGAGGCCACAGAGAGGACTCACTGCAGTCGTCCAACATGGAAACAGTGAAAACTCATTATTACAATTCACTGGTTGACGCTTGGTCTCTCAACAAGCTGACTCAGTGTCAGAGTCTCTTTCTTTCCTCTTCTTGGTATTAGTGGCTTGTGGTGTTTTGTTTCCATCACACGTTTATGTGATGGATCATTTTTCAGGCATTAAATCCATAAATTGGAGGAAAATGGTGCTAATCTTCATAATCCCAAGATATTCCCAGAATAACAAACAAAGCAGATATGTGGACTTACAGATCACCCTGACAGGATTCGTGCCCCGTTGTTCCACATGTAACTTTCAGATTTTAAACATGTAATTAATGTGTGTAAGTAATGTGAATAAGAAGATTCCTGTACCGTATTTGACCTGAGCCATGTCCCCCACCACCATGTCAGCCACCGGGATCTGGATGACGTTTCCTTTCCGGACAACAGTGAACCTCTGCTCCTGCTCGATCCGGCTCTGCAGACCCCGGAACTGCTTTTCTTTGGACCAGTCGTTAAACGCCGTCACCAGGACGACGCACACGACGGACAGCAGGATGGCGGCACCCTCGATCCAGCCGGCATCGGCCTCGCCTTCATCCTCAACTCCCCCTGCACCTTCCCCGCATGCTGGGCACAGATAAAGGGATGGTACATACAGTATGATGGACACATTCTTGTAACAAGGTGAAGAGTTTCAAACCACATGCCCTTAACTTCAGACTCGCCCGTTTACAGTTAAATAATGACAATCATGTGTAATAACAGTTTTACTGCACTTGCTGTGCTACATAGCTCGTCTCCGCTGCTGTTATCAGTTTGCATTTTGAGGTATTAAATGAAGCTCCAGTGGCTCATTTTAGCAGCCGCTGCTCATTCAGCCCACTTCCTGTCCCAAGAAAGCAGCTCTACCCAACCAGATTCCTCTTCATTGTTTACCTTCTATCTGTTGCACCAGTAAGCTTTGTTCCTTCTCATCACCCTAAAACCAAAGAGAATGATTTCATATCTGCATAAGAGCTGTTTATAAATGAAAAGGTTTAAACCTCTGACTTACAGGCTGGACTCAGGTTCCACGTAAACTTTACCCAACCTGTCTTCCCTCGCAGCGTCTCACGCCCTGACTTATGAAACCGCTGTCTGTTTACTACACTTTTATTCATGTGAATTTGAACATTTAAGCATAGTTTAACTAAGTAATCTAAACATCTGAACGTAATGTGCATCTCAGAGATGCAGCAGTAAAACAAGAAATGCTCCCCGAGAGGATCCAGAGAGGATCCAGATGATGATCCGGGTCATTCTCAACCCATCCCCAGACCAAGACCCGTTTCATGAAAATCCTGGAGTCTGTGTGAAGTTGCTCACAGACAGACACACAGACTGATAAGCATTACCTCCACCACCTCCTTGGTGGAGTTTATAAAAGGAGAACAGGAGTGATGAAACGTGTGACGATGCCAACATGAGAACCTTGTGCTGACACAAGAAGCTCCTGGCTGAGCTCCAGCATGTTTTTTTTATTACAGTTCTCTGTGAAAAGCACCATATAAATAAACATTACTGAGTTACTTGTAAATTGGGGATGAGGACGTGTGATTTTACTGTTTGTTATTTGCGCATGGCTGCCAACTCTCAGTGTGACTCACACAAACTGCATTTATTACAAACCTTCTCTCCATTAATCTGGAAGCCGCTGTATCACATAAAGGAGAACAGGTGAAACATTGCTCTTCTCTCCATCATGTTATTGCAACTCCAGCCACAATGCTTGTTTCAGCCCTTCCTCCCTCTTTATCTTCTTCATCACTTGTTCCTTGTCTCCTGACACTGAATGCTTATGATGATTAATAAGCTTCCTCACCACTCTACAGCTGCTCTCATACAGGACAAAAACTCCTAACATGTCATGTTAGCATTCTGGACTAGTGCCTGTTCAGGTTCATATTAAACTCAGTATTGAATGGAGAGAATCTGTGTTTTTCTATGCAACCATACTAATATAACCTGAAGTTTCATTTTAACCTAACAGGTTTGTGTCTCCATCCCGACCATAGCAGACCCGGGAAGACTTTTCGGTCCACCTCTGCAAGGATCTGCTGTTTTATTTCATATGACAATCATTCCACACGGCTTTTCACTGCTTTCTATTTTAGTTTATTAACATGTTTCCAGGAATTTGGACACGTTTGAGTGCCGGGAGAAACATTTCAAACCCAAATCCAGCAGTTTTTTCCTGTTTGAGATTGAAGCTGCCGTGTCGTGAGAAGAGCTTAACACCTGTTGGATGGTTAACAACAAAACCATAAACAACTCCATCAGAGGAACAACTGTATGACAACTTGTGCCTGGGGAATCTCTGAAGAGAGAGGAATGAATGCGTACATTATTAATGAAAGTATGAGTGTAGAAATAAACGGGCTTTTACTGGAAATATGTTTAAAGTTTTAAACTTTTATGTTTACTACTAACAAATACTGCTTCTCCACTTTCTATGAACATTATTGTCTATGTTTGGAGCTTTTTGTAAGATAATAAAAGTGCCTTTTTCATGTTTTAATCTCCTGAACCTTTGCAGTGAGTCTCTACTTGGAGCTTCAACACCCGGCACAATTATTAAAACAAGTTCACCCGTTAAAGTGTTTCCTTTGGAGGCTCCAAAACTGCCATTGTGGACAAACAGAAGCACGATAGATCTGTTTTACTGGTTTGCACAGCAGCTGGCTGCTAACACTTTCTGTCCAGCTGAGTATGGCTGACTCCTGCGGTGCGGTCAATAATCATTAACATTTTCCAGTGAGTAATGCTTTTCAGAAACTGTGGTTCACCACAGCTTTAGAGATGGTTGTGCACCATTCTTTACTGTTCCAGTAATTCAGGAAGACTCACTGCAGCAGTTTGGGAAAGAAAATCCATGTATAAAATCCAGATAATTTCAGGAGATTTGATTTAAAAACTGCATTTATTTCCCCCATTTTTCTTTCATACATCTCTGATCCTCACCTGCTGCTTGCTCTTTCCTCATTAATCACCTCAAATCACCAAGCTTTTCATGTCTTACCTTCACTTTCCTTCCCAGGAGGCTGGTAGAACGAGAGGCCAAGTGAAATGATGGCGGCAGCCTCCAAGATGATGAGGGTGACGTCCTGCAGGGCCTCCCACACAAGTTCCAGGAAAGTCTTGGGCTTCTTCGGGGGAATAAAGTTGTGGCCATATGTTTGGTGCCGACGTTCCAGATCTGCCGGATCCCCACTGAGACCTGAAGGAGGACACGGGTGAAGAAGTCACAGAAGTCTTTCATTTCTGGGAGTTTCATGATTTCCTGAAAGGTTCTGGATCCATTCTCTGAAGCGTGGCTAAAATTAGCTTGCAGATTATCACCAGCACGACGTCTTGTTCTTACACACATGCACAATCAGCAATAAGTCTCCAACCAAAAAACTTTCTGTCTCGGAAAATCTTTAACATGTCAAACTCAAAACTTTCTGTCCTTCCGAGACGAGTCCGTGCCTGCAGCACATCCAGCCTCACCCTCATCTCCCCTTCAACCTTCTCCCTAAGTGATGCAGTTTCCATGGTGACCAAGATATCAGGTCCAGGCCTTCCTGTGTCTAACAGGTTTCTGCCCAGCAACAGGTGATGTCATTCTTACAGTGTGGTAGGTTTTGAGCAGAGCTTTTCTTTTTAATTTGGAGTGTTTTTTCCTGATTGGCTGGCGTGGAGGTGCTGAAGGGGGAGACGTGGATTTGTGTGCTGTGGTTGGCTGAGACGGGTGCCTGTCTTTGAATCCATTTGCCCGTGTGCGCGTGTGGGTGTGAGTGTACGGAGACGTCCTGGTCCAATGTGCTTGCTGCAGGGAGTCATGTGTAGCTCCCAGCGTTGCAGAGGAGCAATATGACGCTCAACAGGGTTCTGGCCACAGCGAGGCAGGGAGAGAGGAAACAGGTGACCTTATGCTGAGTAATCATAGGGAGCTTTCATTGCCCCTTTTTTCCCTTCCCACCACTATCATCCCTCCTTTCTTCTCTCTCTCTCTCTCTCCCATCCATTTCCACAGCCTTTCCTCAGCTCTCCTCCTCTCTTTTTCTCCCTCTCTCTCTCTCAATCTCCCCTTGATGTGTCCTTGACAATGCGGCAAGCTGTTCAAGCTCTCCCTCCTCACCCCTTGGCTACCCCCCCACCAACACACTCACATAGAGTCTCTTACTCTTGTTCATTGTTGTTCATCCTCCATTCTGTCTTTTCAATGAGAATATAATTGTCTTATCCTGCAGTGGTGATATAATATGGTATTCATATGTGTCGGTGTGTGAGAGGGAGATAGCCTCCGTCTTGGTTCAGCCTCCATCCTTCTCTGTATCGTATTACAGATGATGTTCAGCATCAACTGCATCATTACGTATACACGTGAGCTGCTGCATATGCCCATTTTTAACCAACCAATTCCAGCACTCAAAGCAGGGGCTGCAGCCTCAGATCTGGAGCAGAGAATAAATCCGTTTCAGGTTGGCAGGTCGTTTCCAGCAGGTTTCTACAAGGTGGACAAAGAGCGACGTCTCTACCTACATTCGTTCATTTGTCATGTCAGATGACACTATCGGCGCTTTGTGAAAGCGCAGCTCAAGAGGAGGCATTTGAAGTGTGTGTGTGTGTGTGTGTGTGTGTGTGTGTGTGTGTTTGTGAGTTGTTTGCCAACTATGCTTTGTTAGGACATCTTCAGATACATGTGTGTTTGTGTTAGCTTTGTTTGGACCTGCTGCACTGATTCCTGACCAGCTCACAGTATCAAATTAGCAAGACTCAACACAGACTTACTGTAACTCAACACCAACCAGCCCTCTCACTTTTCCTCTTTCACACACACACACACACAATGCAAACAGGAGAACACACTCCAACCTTCCTTCTTTCATCCCCCTTTTCCTCGCTCTCTGTATCTCATGCTTTTCCGTCTAATTTCCGCCAACTTCTGGTTGTGTTGCTAAGTTCCTAAGTAGCTGAAAAAGTGGGTGTAGTGTTGCACCACACCCCGTCACTACATGCGTCTCCACGTTTTCTAGACATTTAATGTAGAAGCTTAAGTTCTACCCCAACTAGTCATTACTCCCCCAAAATAGGTTGGTTTGATCAGAGTGAATTAGCAAAATAAATATATTTCCACTGTTTTTATGCTTTTCCACTAGATTATTTAAATAGCCATAAATTTTACAAATTCTGTCAATACGTTGAAGTAAATCTCAAACTTTCTCTGAATAACAGTTAAAACAGTTATATTAGAAATAAACTGAGTCTGGTTGACAACGTTTCATTTGATTACATTATAAAACATTTATATTTAAAAAAGTGCATAATTTTCTTGCAACAAGGACAGCCTACATTGTTCCATCCCTCTGGATCCACCTGAACCTGCAACAGGTCCAGGGTCAGGACCACTGGAACCTGCATAGACTGGTTTCACACGCATTTTTCACACCTCACCTGTTGGAGGTGGGTCAGGTGAATCTGCCATCAGATCTCTGGCATCAGTAGGTTAACCAATCTCTGATAAAAAGTCATTCCATGATCATCAGATCATGAAGATTTTTCAGAAACAACCTAAGTTTGCAAAATGACTATTTTTAGACTTGAGTTTAGCTCCCACATGGTCCCTGCATGTTTACTATATTTAGCCAGCTATCATTTGCTAGTCCTGCTAATCCACCACAGTAGCTTCCATCGATATCGGTAATGAACTTTTCTCCAGCACAACTTTTAGATAATCAGTCTTTCTTTTAAAGCCGCAGCACAGAGAAATTCTTTAACAGGTGTTTAGGACGAACAGTGAAACAAAGGTTCATTTTCAAACTTTATACCTGTCTTTTTAAATTAAATTAAATTAAATTAAATTAAATTAAATTAAATTAAATTAAATTAAATTAAATTAAATTAAATTAAA
>JBAMHV010000014.1:25909241-25931322 GCA_037177535.1 Pseudomugil gertrudae
TGATCACCATCTGTGTTTACATTCTCTGAAAGCGGATGCAGCCACTGCAGATGAGAAGATCCACTCTGTCACAGCAAGGCTGCAGACTCAGCACCTATTCTATATATTTATGTTTGTTCTTTAATATTGATGATTCTTCCTTTGTTTATGTAGAAGCTGCTGGAAACCGAATTTCCCTGAGTGAGTCATCCCAAAGGGATCAATAAGGTTACATCTTCTTTTTTATTACCACCTGTCCATCATCATTTATCTATCACCTGTTATCACTACTTGTCCATAATCACCTGTCTACCATCACATGTTTGACACCATCTGTCCATATATATTTTTGTCCACCACCTGTTCATTACCACTTGTCTATCATAATCTGTCCATCACTTGTCCATCTCTACAGTCCATCATTACCTGTCCAAACCTTATTGGGAGTGGGGGGCTCACAGCTTTTAGGTATTTGCATTAAAGGAGTTTAAACAATCACAGACCTAAACAATCCAAACAGAAGCAGAATTACCTTCATGGTATGACCAGACTCCGCCCACCTGTCAACCTGTCAGACTCCGCCCACCTGTCAACCTGTCAGACTCCGCCCACCTGTCAACGTGAACTTTACAGATTTTTTTAAAAGCATTTTATGGATGTAAAATTATTACATGCCTCGTCACTCAAAACGAGTCAACAGCATCTTTAAACTATGTCTAGGTATGTTTTTGCTCCTGTGTTGGTGTTAACATGCTCCTGGCAACACAGTCCACAGTATTCTGCATAAACCTGTTTAAAGCAACACAATATCACGTTTATTTCCATTTAAGTTATTGTTGTATGTTAAACTGAATTATGCTTAACTGACCCTGACATCTGAAGACGAGCTACAGGTCTAAACTGATGATCAGTCAGGCTTGATCCTGACTTCCACCCAGAATATTCTCTTTTTCACTACTTATTTGTCTGCTTTTGTTGAGTTACATCTGTTATTGGGGTGTTTATTTGTTTTCAATAAGCTCCCGCTTATCTTCATCCCGCTTTTTTTTCCTGTTTTCTAGTCACCTTATTTTCTGTTGTATGGTTTATCATCTCACTCTCTTATGGTGTGGTTTGATTCTATGTCCTGTCCTCATTGCTCACTCTGTCTTAGTTAGCAGTTTGCCACATATCAACCTAATTTCCTGAGTTTTTTTCCTTTGGTTTCCTCCGATCCGAGCCGGATCCACACAGATGCCGTCAGCCCTTTTGATCCTGTGGAGGTTTTTGTGTTTGCTTTTGTTCCAGCACTGCAGCGGGTCTCATTCTTCATGTTGATTCTTGATGCGTTCTCTCTCAGTGCAGCACCTTCTGTTAATTTGCTACTTTCAATAAAAATGGTTATCGTGCAGCTTCCAATGATGACATAAAACAGTGAGGGACCAGCTCCCCACCCTGTACGTGTACGATTAGAGATGGTAGTTAATCCTACAGTAGCACACTTTTACTTCATTCAACCATGTATTGATTTACTCTACTGGCTTTCCATTCATTCATCCACTAAACCCCGTCATCCACTCATCAATCAGCCCATCCAACTGTGTTCTGTTTGCACGCAGCTCAGCCAAAACAGCCCTACAGAGTCAGGTTTACACTAAAATGGGTTTGTACCGTTTAAAAAGCGTGCCTTCAGTTCATGCATCTCCTAGGCTGTGTTAGGGTGGAGCTGTTTGAGGTGTAGTAACACGTGAATAAAGTCAAACTAACATCACGCATGTTTTCTGTCGTGTTTGCATCGTTTGCAGCGTAAATTCTGCAGTCAGGTGCTTGTGTGAGAGTGACTCCAGCCCAGAGAGCAGGTTAATCCATCATTCCCTGCCTTCCATCCAGCCATCCATGCACCTATTTATCTATTTCCTCATCCAACCAACCACTTCACCATCTGTGTTCTCACAACTGTCAAACCATGTTCTGCTCTTTTATTCATCCATCTAAACATTTGTTCCACTATGTCTGCTCACCTTCCGTGGTGCTGGACTGTAGTCTCTGGCAGAGTCCCTCTGTATCTCCGTAGCTGTCCTGGATCTTCTGTAGGGCATCAGCACCTCGGAGCTCCATCAGCTCCCGGAGCTCCTTCACCGTCACCCCAAAGTCTCCCCCTGCATGGCTGCCATCTGCCCTTCGTCCTCCTCCACCCCCACCTCGAGTCCCTTTGGGATAAAATTCCACAGCGCTGTTTGCCATATCACCCATCGTGGCTGTCGTTGACATGTCAGGCAGTCGTTTCCTCTGTTTTGGTCCTCCTGTCTCTCCGTAGTCTTCTCAGCTCTTCTTTCGTTTGGCTGGTGACGGGTCGCTCATGTGCTCTGAATTATTTTGTTTAAGATCCGTTGCTGAAACGATGCACTCAAACCCCCTTTTTTCAACTCAATGAAGGGGTTTTGGTTGTGTATGCGGGCCTTTTGTCAGACTATATCGGGCTAACCTCCCACGGTTTTAAATCTCCATCACAGAGAAAGGTGGGGAGGAGGGTGAGGGGGATGAAGGACAGTGAGCAGGAGCACTTCAGAAGCGTGATGTCTGAATGAATCCAGCTTGCTTTTCCTTTGTCTCCCCTGTGACTCCACTCTTTCCTCGTTTCTGTCCCCCTCCCTCCAGGGTCACGGCCAGTCCATGGATGGACAGACAGACCTACAGGCGGGGATGAAGAGATGATGGACAGACGGAGAGAGGGGCGATCCAGGCGAAGGCAGCTGATAAATCAGGGGCAGGAAGCAGATCCGGTTCAGAGGTAGCTACTGCTGCACCACCAGGACCTAAGAGAGAGCAGATAGAGAGCGATGAGTGTGTGTGTGTGTTGATCTCACACCACCATTACATAAAAATCTTTTCTGAGAGGGAGGCAAGGCTGGCCGTAAAAGCTTCCACCTTGTTCTGAATCAACACAAAATGAGAGAATCGGTTTGAACATGATTCTTTTCAGCACCGATCGCTGCATGTGATGTGCAAACTTGCTGTGATTGATTTTCTAGCCGAGCAGAAGCGCTACCACCAGCTGTAAACACACAACTGATATTTTATCTTTGGATGTAAGCAGCAGCAACAAGCTGCGTTTGTAGGCCAGAGATCAGTTTCCATTCAAACATCCAGAGAAAGTTCCAGTGTGACTGTATAAGAACATCGAAAGCTCAGAATTTAATGTCATTTAGTGTATTTATCAAGCTGCCCAAAGGCAACAGGTGGAAAACAGGCAAAGGCTAAAGTCTGAACACATTTACTGATGTGTCACTAAAGTGCTCATGTGTCCTTATTTTAATAATTTAAATACAAATAAATATAAATCCAATAACTTTTTTTACATATTTAAGGAAAAAAAAATCTCTTGAATGTCTTCAGGTCGTCCACATTGCAGCAAGACAGTATGTCCTAACATGCAACACTAGCTGCAATGACTGTTCCCTACAGAAAGCAGCTTCAAGCTCTGCTTTGAACATAACAGTTTAAATCAGTATGCAGCCTTATATTCCCAGCAGATCCCTAAGATCCCTGACATCACAATATTCCTGAGATCACACGATCTCAGAGATCATGTGATTCCTGAGATCATGTGATTCCTGAGGTCATGTGATCTTGGGGATCACATGACCTCAGATATCATGTAATTCCTGAGGTCATGTGATCTTTGAGGTCATGTGATCTCTGAGGTCATGTGATCTCTGGGATCATGCGATCTCAGAGATCATGTGATTCCTGAGGTCATGTGATCTCAGAGATCATGTGATTTCTGAGATCATGTGATCTCTGAGGTCATGTGATCTCTGGGATCATGCGATCTCAGAGATCATGTGATCCCTGAGGTCATATGATGATAAGGTAACAGAGCCTTTCCAGTGCATGCTTCCTCCCTCTGGAACGATTTTTCAGCCTAAAACCAGATAAAGATGCATTTTTTCAAGCCTGCCTTTGCTTAGTTTTTTTTTGTCTCCTGTCATGTTTTATTGTGAAAAAATTGAGATTTTCCTCTTAAAAGGTGCTGTAGAAATAAACATTTTCTTACTTTGTGAGCGATTGTCCCATGACCCGGCTTATGAGTGAAGGAAGGGAATTTATTTATTGATCAAAGTGTGCATGTACATCTGCTATGAGTGGTGGAGAAATGTTAATGTTTGACTTTTTCCAACAAAAACATCACAGACTGAAACCACTGGCACAATTAAACTGGAAATGGATAAATCCCAGGTCAAGAGGTGACCTTTGTAGTAGGTTCCATGTTTTACTATGGAGGATGAGCTAAACTCCTGAGACAGTTTGAACATGAACATGCAGGAGCACAACTTCCAACCTCCCCTTATAAATGTGATAATCAGACTGTTGCTTCGTTCAAACTAACCTAATAATTACTTTTTTTATTAAATGTGATGTAAATGTTTATTCTCCATTTCCATGGTGGTTTACTGGCTGATTAAATCCACTTTAAACCAAATTAAATGCATCATTGCTTAAGAAGCTTCTGCAGCTGCATGATCCCAACGCCACCAAAACCTAATGGTCCCCCTCTCTAACAGGTTCAGTGAGAGGTTTTTGCATGATTTTGTTCCCAAACCGCAGCAGTCTGTTATGTGTCATCTCTCAGTGTTTCTGGTTCGGTGCGCGTCACCTCAAGAAACCCTAACCCTGCTGCTTACGCTGCCTTACGGTCAAATCTCTGCTCATGTTTACTACAACGCTGACACACACAGAGAAATCATTTAGCCAGCAATCAATAAATGCATGAAAACAAGATTTATCCAAAGTCAATCAATACTAAAAAAAAAGGGAAAACTTTAGGAAAAGCAGAGTAAAGGGATGTCAGAGGACAGCTTTCCTGTCACAGAGCTAATGCTTGTGTTCTTCCAGCTGTGAAGCAGTGTTTGTGTGAACGTGTGCACATCTGTGCTAATGAGAATGCACGTCTGCAGCGTAATCGTCTGGCCCTCTGATGTGGCTTTAATAGTTTTAGGACAACGCAGAGCTCTGTGGCACAACAGCATGCAGGAGGTTGTTGCTCTTTGCAGCGATATTCAGAGACATAAAAAAGTCCTCGCTGCTTTGGCTTCACCCACCAACGCCCGGACACATCCACGCGCCACATACTTGTAATTAATTCACCTTCAATTTGTTCAATCTCATAAGAATCTTGTGAGACCTGAAGAGGGAAATTTCCTGTAGTGCGTTGCTCTTATTGAATCCCCAGGAAAAAAAAACAGCTTCCTAATCTCAATTAACGTTTCAATCCATCTCTAGAGCTGATTTAATTAAAATAAACCTGAGAGCGATTGTACGCTAGTCGAACAGCGACTTGCTTCTTTCGGCTTCATCCCACGTGAGCAATTAGTGTCAGCTGTAAATATTCTCAGCATCACACATGACACAACATATTCTGGTTTCCCTATCAGGGTATTTTACATAAGGATGAGCAGAAAAAGCAGAGCAGAAGCTCATCATTAATTCCTCCTCTCCTCTTCACTCTCCCTCAGCTCCCTCTGCCTCCTGCATCTTCCCCCTCCCTGCCCTGCCATCCTTCTATCCTGACTGAGAGTGTTAGTTTATGACTGAGTCACCCTGCTTCCTTTGAAGCTTCCTCCTGCTCTGGCTTTTTCCTATTTGCTTTTCCACACATTAGTGTGTTTAAGAATCTATATCCTTTTTTTTCCCTCTTCCACTGCTTATTATTTACTTTCACCTTCCTCATTTCTCATCTCCCTCTTTTCTGACTCCATAATTTTGTTGCTCTCCCTTCTATCTGCTTCCTGCTACTGCAATCATTTATTTACTCATTCGCATTTGCTTCCCAGCTCCATCTCTTACTCACTGATTCTGTCTGATTTTATAACGCTCAAGAACAAAAAAACTCACTCCTGTGTGGATCCTCCCAAATACTGCAACCAAGTCTGAGTCCGTCCTTCTTTTTGTCTCAGAGCCTGAATATGTACAGTGCACGTGAGCATGTGTGCACGCATGTGAGCCTGCATTACATGTAATGCAAAACCAAAATATGAATGGTTTCTGAACTTATTACGCATTCCTAATGCACAAAACGCTCAAACGAACCTTTAGCCACAGGATACAAGCATCACAAACGGACACAAAGACACCACTCATGCCCAGAGACATCAATTATATGATCTCTGTCCTGACACACACGAATGTGTCATACACAATAAAATGAGAGGGAGAGGGGGAGAGGGAAAGGACCGTCCTGACTGTGTGTTTGAACATGAAAAGAGTCAGACAAAAGGTCAAAGCAATCCTCAGCAGTCTGCCATTTATTCTGAATGCTCGCCCCGCTTGTTCACACACCGTCCCTCTGAGGCTTCCAGTAATTTGGTTATTTATTTATTTCCTTTTTAAGATAAAGTGGCCACTGTACCTCCCTCGGGTATTTTTCCCTTTATAGTGGCAGCAAGAAGGTTGAGAATGGCACAAAGACGCAGAGACACTGAGGAGATGCTCCTCACGGGATTTGATTCTAGGCCAGCAGGGCCGAGTGTGTGTGTGTGTGTGTGTGTGTGTGTGTGTGTGTGTGTGTGTGTCAGATAGGGCTACCAAAGCTCACATATCTGAGCACGTGACTGCACAAGTTTTCGAGCAGCAGTGTGTTCCTGTCATCTGAGGTGAGCGCATCCTCATTGTGTGTGTGAACACATCGGTATTTAATCTCCTCGTGTACGCTGGCGAGTCTGCGGTCCACCTGTGCACCTGCAGTCCTAATTTCCAACAGGCTTTTAAAGGGTCACCTCTGGCAGGGTCCTTGTATCTGGGCTGTTGCCTGTCCTGGCTCGGTGCCAGTCACACACTTCTATTTTACCCGGTGGGAATACAACACAGGCTGGAGCCGGTAAAGGTGGGCCGACAGAACATCCAGACATCTGCATTAGAGCAGTCACACAGCTGGAGGAGGAGGAAGAAACCTAATCACATGTATAGATATTCACACATCTAACACCCCCCTTTCCCACCACCACCACCTCCAACTCCACCCAAAGTTACGCACACACACACGCACTCAACATCGTGCGCTCACGTGCAGAAACTGTCCAAAGCAACTGTTTCCCCCATTAAACGACCTTTGGTCACCTTCAGACGTGCCTGCGCTTCTCTCTTCATCCTTCACACTTTCAGCAACAAGAGGAGAGCCGAGCGCGAGCCAGTCTGGACCCACTAAGAAGCAGAGAGGAGAGAAAGTGTCTCCACAGTGGTGCGCCACTTGGCTACCGCGCGTCCATCCGCAAGGTTACCGGCCCGGCCACCGGCGGCCCTCCCCGCGCCGGGCAGCGCGTGAACGTCCCCCCGGCCGTGGATCATTACCAGATCAAAGCGACACCCCCGCAGCTCAGCGCTGCAGGTGCGATGCGCCGTAACCGAGACAAACAGCGCAACTAACACCCAACATTTAGCCTAGAACACCCGGAAAAGCGCACGGGAGAACAGCGCGTGCTTCTGCGTGAAAACGATCAGCTGAGACGAGACGCGGAGGGATGGATGGATGGATGGATGGATGGGTATGTATCATTAGCTTCAAACACACACGCGCAAGCACATTCACGTGTACACGCATGCACGCACACACTTCCTCCTAATGTCATAGCGCTGTTTGCCAGGTTATTATGGTATGTATTACTGTATGAGCTGTTAGAAAAGCTGTGTGAGGCCTGAGAGGAGAGCAGCGGGCCATGCAGATTGTGCAAGTCCACCAAAAAAAGCCTCCTAGAGCTGAATCACAGCGCGAGCAACACATTTTCTCTATTAAACATCAGAGCTCGGGGTAAATAACAGTCACGCACGAGGGCACGCACGGACTAGTAGACTCACCGTGCAGGCCGAGCTCAAGGACATCAGCATCAGCGCGCGGGCGGGGAGGCAGAATCCCCGTTAATCTGCGTGTGCGTGGAGTGGAGAATGTCCCAGACCGGATGAGAGGAGACAGGGGGGGAGCGGGGCTGCGGCAGCTCCGGTTGCCTGGAGTCCGAAGTGGAGGGATGAAAGACGACGACGGTGCTGATGAATATTCCGCTCCGCGCGGTCACCTGATGGTTGGTCGGCGGAGTTCTGCGGCGGTTGGAGAGAGAGAGAGAGCGCGAGCGAGAGAGAGAGAGAGAGAGAGAGAGAGGATGCGCCGAGTTGAGAGGAGGGGGGACACTCCGCGAGCCTGGACGAGGCGGGCTGATCCCGGCTGTCACAGCTTTTAATTTGGACCGGTTCGGGGTCAGAGTTGAGTTACAGGGAGGAAAAGAAAAGAAAGCGCTGCGGTGAGAGGAGAAGCTCATGCGACATCTTTGGTGAAGGAGGAGGAGGAGGGGTAGTGCCGCTGCTGGAGCTCGCGCGCACAGGAGCTCGGTCGCAGCATCCGCGAGAGGGGGTTGTGGGCTGCTCTGGAGGATCTGCGTCACCCCCACCTACTCGGCCGCGTGATGACGTCAGCGACGCACGCTTTTGGTGGAGAGCGGCCCACTATCAGTTGGCATTCAGAGCATGGGCACGCGTCCCAAACATGATCTGCGCGAGATGGTTTGGTCGATTATGAGTATTTTAGGAATTAGAATAAATGTCGGTCACGTGAGGGTTCCTGTTTAGATTTTTAGGGGTTATTGTTAGATAAACATTTAACCAGAACATCCAGAACCTTCAGTCTAAACGACAAATTCACACCTTAATTTTAATCATCCATCTCCAGGAACTGCTGAGATGTAGGAGGTCCAACCTTCACAGTGCTGGGGTTTTCTGTCATTTTCCTCATCACCAAATCAGAGAGCTTCAGGTGAAACTGACTTTTTTGTTAGAAAATATCTTATGACAAACACCACCACACCCCAACAGGAGCTTCAGTAGGAAGGGCAGATTTTATTCAGAGGATCTGATCCCCCATAATGTTTGTGAATGTTTCTAAAGCTGAGTCTCAAAACTGATAAGAAATGTGGGTTACTTGAATCAATCATCATCCTTTTCATCTAACAAACAGGGTAAACAAGAGCAGACCCACCTCACATATACCAAGACCAGTTTTTAGGTTATGTTGTAGCATAAATAGTTTTAAATAAAATCTTTACACTGCATTAGACATCACTGCAGTACACTGATTCTGTCTCAGACAGGACAGGAAAGAGACACCAAGACATCAGGCCAAGGAGACCTGCTGAGGGAAAGAAAACTGAGGATTAGATAATTTATTAGCTGCATAGCCATTGTTATAGCAGATGTCTTTGGCAGCCAGTGAGTTAGTTATACTAATCATAGTATACGCTCACCTCTTTATTGGCTCCACCTATTCAACTGCTTGTTAATGCAAATATCTCATTTATCAGCCAATCACGTGTCAGCATTTAGTCATGTAGACACACCTTCTGAAGTTCAGTGGAAGGGATTATTTGGTGAATCTTGCCTCATCCTTGCTTGTGAATGATGGAGCCTTGCAGAGCGGCTCCTTTTTTACCCTATCACACCTGCCCACCTGTTTAAGGATCCAAACAGGTGTTTCTTTTGTTGGCCCTATTCCAGCTTTACAGCAAACAGTTGCAGGAATCTATATTTGCAAAAAACAATAACGTTTATCAATTCCAACATTAAATAGCTAATCTTTGTGGTGTATTCCGTTGGATATAGATTAAAAGTATCCCTGCAAATCATTGTGTTCTGCTTTATTTATTTACATTTTACATAACATCTCTCATGGCCCTGTGATGGACTGGCGACCTGTCCAGGGTGTACCCCACCTCTCGCCCGTTGTGAGCTGGGATTGGCTCCAGACCCCCCCGCGACCCCGTTCAGGAAGAAGCAGTAGAAAATGGATGGATGGATGGATGGATGGATATAATCCCTCATGGGAATTGGGGTTGTGTGCTGCAAAGACTTAAGGCAGTTCTGGAGAGGAAAGGGGTTGAACCCATGGTCAAACCCCATACAAACAAACTGTAACTAAGTGTTAGGTGAGTCATTAGTGACAGAGGCTCGGTGCATGTTGACCCCAGCAGTTCTGGTATATTAGAGTTTAAATGAAGGGATGAGTCTGACTCATCCAAGTCAAGCTGAGCTGCGGTTTCCAATGATAACAATATGGATGGCGCTGGTTTCATGAGCCCAAACTGGGAGCTGGAGTCACAAGAGATGATTCTGATAATATAAAGTTCTGGATTTTCCATGTAGGCAATAAAATACACATATGTTTTCTGCAATATAATAAATAAGCGGAAACTTATAACAAAATTGGCCTTTTCCTCTGGGATCCAAGTTTTTTTTTCATTTCAGAAACAAGTTGCATTTAATAAAGTTTGGATTTAAAGGTAAGAAATTTATGAAACATTTGAAACATATGAGTTGACTGGGAATTTGATGGCAGCAACATCTGTAAAAAGTCATTTCAGGGGGATGTTTAGCATTGTTAGCCATTTTTTACTGTCCATAATTGTCTGGGAAGTGAAGAGACCAATTGCTGGAGTTTAATGAGAGTTCACTTCCTCATCTTGATACCAGATGGTCGTAGTAATGTACAGGCACGGGTATTTACAACCATCCAAGACCCTCAGAAGAAGCAGCAAATAAAAACTGTCAAAGTTTTGCTGTTCTTAAATTCTTCTTTCTTTTTTGGTTGCTTGTTATTTGGCCGTTTCTGCATCATTTTTTCCCATGATGTGTCAGTTATACATCATTTATCTGGGTATTCCTTTGTTTTCTGGGTTAATAAAGCCCCTTGAAAATGGACCAAAGTACGTATACATGATCAATGCAGGGGATAAAACTGTCCGTTTGTCTGTGTAGCTGTCTTCTGAATCCACCATAAACTGGCCTATTTGATACAGTTATGGATTTCAGGGTGAGTTGTGTTCATAGCAGCGTTTTCTGCAAGTCTTCCTGAAGCTGTGCAGTGAGTTCCAGCAGCGTTTTTCAACCCTGGTCCTCAGGGAACATTGCCCTGTGTGTTTTGGTTCCTTTTAACTCCAGCACACCTGATTCAGGTTCATGTAACTGCTTGTTCTCTGCTCTCTGCCATGGCTCTCTAATGAGCCATTCATTTGAGTCATGTGTGGTAAAATAGGGTTACCTCTTAAACATGGAGGGGGCTTTTCCCTGAAGACCGGGGTTGAAAAGCGCTGCATAGAGAATCATGTCTGCTTTAATGCAGAAGATCATCCAGCATTGTCCCACAGAGATTTATTCTGGTTCATGGGTTTTGTTACAGATAAGACAACTCATGCTTATATTACATTTGAGAGACTCTGCTTCTCTGCAATGCTCCAATCATGTCACTGATTTGTTGCTATTTAACCTGATTATTGTCCAGTTCTTTTTATTTGTGCCTGTTACTTATCCAACGTTTTGTTGCTGACTCTTCTGAGATGTGTTGCTCTTATTAAATTCCAAATGATATTTTTCATTAAATGGAAAAATGTCTCATGTTCAACATTTGGTCTGTTGAGAATAAAATGTGGGTGTATCTGCAATTTGTTGGATTCTGTTTTTATTTACATTTTACACAAATCAGACATCAGATTGAGCCTATTTCTCTGTGAAATGGAGCATTAAATAATATGTAAACAGGAAAAAGTTTTACACATCTGCATGACTTCTCATCACTTTAAGTTCCAGCTGGAAAAAGTTTTTAATGCTGTTTTGATAAAGAGATTTGGGTGTCCTGTATGTGCAGTGATAACTGACTAGCCAAAGACTTGATTGACAAGAGAACAATTCAGAGTGAGGTGCAAAAAGACAGTCTTAACTTCCAGAGGATCCAGTCCCGGCATGTCATGGAGGTGCAGAGCAGAAAAAAACAATCCTATGTTGATTTCATGCAGCTTTTCTTCAAATCCCCTCCCTGCTCGCCACACGCATGGCTATACGCAACTGGCTACTGTCAAAGCTTGTTATACAGCCAACCAGTGTAGGGAAGAAGGGAAGAAATGTATTTATAGATGAATCAGATTAACTTATTAATAGATATCCTCTACACTGCAGGGAGATGGACCACAGACTTGCCCGTCCACGTAGACACACACACACACACACACACACACACACACACACACACACACATAGATCTTGATGAAAAGCTTTGTTGCTGATTTTATCTTTACCTCTTCATCTTTTACTTCTCCACACTGTCTCCCAGAGGCTAATATAAAAAGAAGTCTTTTTTATTGTTTCCACAAATATACATAAAAATGTCTTTCTCCTTTCAAGCTGAGTCTTTTAGGAACAGAGGGCGACTCATATGTGCTGCGTTATGTGTTTGTTCTATGTAATTATAATCACATTCAGGTGGATGCAGGTACGTTTGAATGAGCACATTGTTCTCAGCATCTGCATCCACCTGCATCCTGCTCCTGTCTTTCTGCAGGTAGACGATCAGCCATCCACACCATGTGATGCTCGGCCATGTCTATCTGTGCATCATACTTGCAGGACCTTTTAGACAATCTGAAGACTCGCAGCTTCTTACACTGAAAACTGAGATTAATTCTATTCTGACACCCTTTTATCAAAAGCAGCATTAACATTTCATGCTGTTTGTCCTATGCTAGCTCCTCTGTGCATATATTTTGCATGTCAGGTTTTATATTTTATTACAGGTTCAGCAGAAATCATGTTGCTCTTGCACCAATCAGAAGGGAGATGTGCTGCTGTTCGTCTGATTCTTTCAGCAGCCCGTTGCTGAGGAACGCGTGTGCTCAGCCTCCCTTTTTAAAATATATAAACACCACTGTGCAAAAGCCTTAAGACACTTCTCTTTTATTCATATTTTGTTTCCATGCAGACAGACCAGTTATTAGACAGGGGTCTTATGACACAGTCTCCCTGGTTTATGAGGTTCTGAGGAAGTTGTTCCATCCCAGAGTCGGTCCAATGAGGGCCGCAGTCCTGACTCAAAGGTAATGGATCCAACAGACTATGAAGTTCTGCACAATAACTCATTTATCTGAATCAAGTGTGTTGTAGCAGGGAAACAGTAAAACACCTGAACCAGATGCTGCTTGCATGTTTTAGAGTGAAAGCTTTCTGCCCAGTCCCTGCAGCTCGGGCTGCACTGTGGGTGTAGTGGTCACCACTGATTTCTCAGAACAGAATTTCTGCTAGGATCCTTCTGTGAGGGTTCTCTGTGTCAGTCCAGCTCCCTGCTCCAGTCTGTCTGTGCAGAGTATACCCTGCAGCTGCTGGGACAGAGTCCTCCTGCAGTCCTGAACAGGATAAAATGGATGATGGCATCATCCAGAGATTTGGTTTGTATGTTAACGTTTTGCATCCGTGTTAAGAAAACGGCAGGAAGTCAGTTTTGCTGAGCTGCTCTGAGAATCGTGCTTCTGAGGTCCAGAGTTACCTTGTGATTAAAAATGTCTCTAAATCACCACTGTGATGTCACCCACAAGTTTGTGTCACTTTAAAGCCTCACTACTAAAATTTGGTTGAAGTTCAGCATCCAGATTTCATCCTACCCCTGATCTGAGCACTGTCCTGCCAAAGCCTCATTTCCACAAGCTGGTCTTCAGGACAGTTTGGTGATCGCTGCCTCTCACAGCCAATAGAAATGTCCGATGTATGACAGTTGACATCTTACTAGCCTTACTTTACACTTTACAACACATTAGAGTGGTGGACATCCAGCAGTTTGTGTTCTTTAGTCCTGACATGAGGCTGCATCAAACCTGCAGCAGTTTTTCTTGCAAACTGGGGAGATTGGAAACATTTTACATGCATTAGGAGGTGGAACTGATATGAAAGGTCTGTGACCAGCCAAAAGTATCAAACCACCTAAAGTGTTTTTTTATGTCACTTTTAAATTATAGTCAGATAAAATCATATACAGAACCTGGGATAAGTAGAGCCATGGGCTTGGTCCAGCTGTCCATTAATAAATTACTTATGCATGTCTTGCTTTTGCCTGTCCAGCTTTCTTTTCCCCACTCTCTCCAATAATGTCCTCTTGCAGTTTTTGCTTATTAGCCACCACAAGCATATAATAGTTCCATGTACTTTATCTTTCCCATAGTCAGTGTGACCTTTGTGGGGTACTAAATAAAGAGGCCACAATAGTCAGCTTGGCTCATACGCGTGCCATTTATTTCAGCTAAAAACACCAACAAGAGAAGAACAAGAAGTGGACCATCATGCTATGGCCACTTACTGCAAAGTACTGGAGCTTTAAGTGTTCAACAGAACATTTAAATCAAACACTCCTAAAAAAAAAAAAAGACACCACACTAGGTGCATTATCCCCAACCGCACCAGTGAACGGACCACACCAGTTGCAGAAAGAGCCTGAATGTTAAAACTCTCAAACTAAATAAAATCAAACACTATATTAACAATAAAGCTGAAATATGGAATGCTGAACTAGAATAAATGGCAGTGCTACAGCTTTTGATAGACTCACAGAGACACTTCTACAATATCCTAACTATTAAAATTCTAAATGATTATAAGTAAATGCTAAAAAGTCCTGCTAAAAAAAAAAAAAGGCACAAGGAATTAAAACTCTCCCGTAGAGTGTGCACAAATGATGTGAGCAAGGTGAAAGCCTCCAGCTACACCTGCTGTAAACCAGTCCCTCCTCCAGTTCCTGTCCTTCCATTCTGGTTTCCAGCCTCTGCAAACTCTAAGTTCCCTCCTGCTGCAATGTTTGGCTCAATGTTGTTCACATTAATGTCCTCACAATACAACAAAAACTTAGTTAACACAACAAGAAGGTAACAGAACTATTCTACTCGGTCCCATGAGGGAAGCAGTCCCACAGGTTCCCACCTGGTTTAGTCAATGCTAGCTGTGGGATTACAATAATTACAAATAATTATTCACATAAAAATGAACAATGTGTTAAAAATCATCCATCCATTATCAACTGCTTATTCCCTAATGGGGTCACTGGAGCCAATTCCAGCTGACATCGGGCAAGAAACAGGGTACACCCTGGACAGGTCGCCAGTCCATCACAGGGCCAACACACACAAACAACCATGCAAACTCACACACACTCCTATGGGCAAATTAGAGTCTCCAATCAGCCTATCCCCAAGGTGCATGTCTTTGGACTGTGGGAGGAAGCTGGCGTACCCGGAGAGAACCCACGCTAACACGGAGAGAACCCACGCTAACACGGAGAGAACCCACGCTAACACAGGGAGAACATGCAAACTACACACAGAAAGGTCACTGGTTGGACCCCCGCCCCAGAAGAGGCTCAAACCAGCAACCTCCTCACTGTGAGGCCACAGTGCTAACCAACCACGCAGCCCTGTGTTAAAACTCTAACACATTTAATTGTTTGTAAGCGTCCTGGTTTCCTGTACGCTGATGCATGCAGCAGACCTCCACTAATAATTTAACAACTTTACTGCTATATTTAGCTAGTTTCAGACCCTTCTGGTGACTCTGTTTAAAGGAAAAACAAGCAAACAACAAGTAAAGATATGGAGATAATATTGGAGACTTTTAATGAGTAATGTGAAAGCACATATAGTTTACCATCCTTCAGCAGTTGTTGTGTAAGCCTCTCCTCTGTCCTCCCCTCTCCTCTGTCCTCCCCTGTTCTCTGTCCTCCCCTGTTCTCTGTCCTCCCCTGTCCTCTGTCCTCCTCTGTCTGGAAGAACACACAACAAGTAGCTTGGTCTACATGCAGATCCTGCTGTACCTTCTGCATTAACAGACTGAAGCTGCTCTGCCTGATCTTGTCATGGTCAGGGCACAGAAGTGGGGTGAGGACCCAATTGCAGGCAGGAAGGCACAGGAGGCAGCAGGGATGAAGAAAAAAAAAAACTATGACTTACAACTACTAAAGCTAACTAAAGACCATTGCCACTACTAATAAACCCATAACCACAAGTGAAAACCCAAGGACTTAAATTCTAACCAAACTAAACAAGACTCAGGTGCACATAATCAAAAACACAGGTGAAATCAATGAACAGAAAACGAGGCTGAACCGGAACATGAAACCAAAAAACACCACACCAAGTGTTCAAATCTCTGGTTTTCTGTCAGATATGAATGAAGAATGTGGACGAAAACATTTAGACAGTTAAAATTACGATTGCATGTTGTAAACTGGAGCAAATCACACCTCAGGTCTGCTCATTTTGATCAGGGATATTTTATGTGTTTTTTTCCATGTTTTAAAATTAAATGCTTTTTTAGAGCTTGGGTTTACAATATTAATGTCTGTCTATTATTTGAGTTTGTTATCCAATAAAACCTATTTAAAAATAAAAGATGTTGCTGTTAGGGGCAATCAATCACAACTGTTTTGCCATTAAAATGTAGTTGTTCAGGATTATTTAATAAAGACTAATCTCACCCCTAGTCATGGGGGGCGCTGTGGCCTCACAGCAAGAAGGTTGCTGGTTTGAACCCAAGCTGGGAGGTGTGTCTAGTGGCCTTTCTGTGTGGAGTTTGCATGTTCTCCCCATGTATGCGTGGGTTCTCTCTGGGTTCTCCGGCTTCCTCCCATCCACAAGACATGTTAGGTTAATAGCTATGGTTAAAATGACTGCTTATCTTGTGTAAGTCGCTTTGGACAAAAGCATCCGACACATGACTGTATAGTATAGTATAGTCCACATTAGTCCTGCCTTACACCAGAGATCTTTCATCTTCATCTGAGAGTTGTTGTTGTGCAGGTTTTTCTGCTACAACACATTTGATTCAGGCTCAGGCTTGTGCAGAATTTTACATCAATTTCTGTATAAGTTAGACATTGCTTTGATTCAGGTGTGTTGCAGCAGGGAAACTTGTAAAACATGCAGGACACTGGCCTTCGAGGACCAGGATCCCTGACCTATACCTATTACACACACCCCAAAATACTAAAAATACATTAATAAATACTTTTACAATCCTGCTGGGGGATGAGGACCCAGCTGAAATGTCTGGTTTCTGTAATGTGCACGTGACTGTACCATCAAAATTAAACACACAAATGTATATTGATGGTCATAAACTGACATGGTGCTGTTTTTAAGGCTTTAAGAGTAGTGTTTAGTCATAATCCTCTTAACGCAGCATATTTGGTCCACCAAAAGTATGAAAAAAGATTAGATTGAGCTAATAATACAACAATGAGCATTTAAGATGTTTTTGTATCTACTCATCCCTTGGCCCAGTGGGATGTAAAACACAGGATCCATTAGGTTCCCACAGCTGCTCACCCATGGTCCAAACATCACAGAGGATGCCTGGAATTAAGGAGAAATGGAGCAAGAATATCACTAGTTTCCACACATTTACAATGACCCGCCGACCCATCACGTGCAATTCAGAGCAGCTGACCCAGAGGTGGTGTGAGCAGGAGCACATGTGTGCTTGCAGAGTCCCAATCGGTTCACAGATGTAAAAACCATGTTTGCAGTTTCAGTATTTTATTAGGTATTTTACACATTTTAAATCAGACTATTAGAGATTACAGATAATCTCATACAGATGCATTTTAAAGCTGGTTGATCGCAGGCATACACACTGGCCTCATATTACAATACACAGAAAATGTACACTCAGTACCTATTTTCACTCTCAGTGTCTCTAAACATCCATTTTTATGCCCAATAAACAACTGGTTAATCAGTTTTGTTAATCATTTTGATAGAGTATCTCATATCAGAGCTTAAATTGTTAGAAATCCTCTCAGCTCATGACTTTTCTCATAAAAATCAACATTTAATTAAAATCAAATAATTAAGCAGAAAACCAACCAGATGCATCCATGTAGAAGGTTAAATGGTTTTAAGCTAATTATTCTTCCAAGAGCTTCAGACAGAATAGCCCTTTAAGTTTCTCCTGTGCTGAGGGGAGTGGAGGACGTGGACTTATGAACTGTCTGCTCCTCACATCTATGTGACAACATAAAAGATTTAAAGCAAAACTAAATGTCGCCCAGTTTTCTGCATTTGATCAACATAAATGTATTTGTGTTTTTTCCTTCCTGTTTAAGTTCCTGACCTTGTCTGTCACACTACTGACTGGTGGTTTCATACTGACCTCATCTGCCTTTAAGGTCAGATTTGTATCCTGAAGTCAGATTTCTTCAGCTGAAATTTGAGTTTATTGCTAACTAGCATTGATGCTAAGTGTCTAAACCACGTAATACACGACGTATAAAACAGGTGTTTGGTAACAGTCCATAACTGCAGATATCCTTCACTCTTACTTGTTGTATCTGGAATACTTGCTAAATTACAAGCAACATGCTTTGCTTGTATATCTTGCTTTTGCATGTATAATTTCAGCACTGATGTGTTAGCGCCGCTCGTTAGAAAGGCAGCAGTCTTGATAGACCTCAGACTGACAGTTTGATGACTTATTCGGTCAGCAAGCCTATCCATCTTTTCATCATCTTACGGTTTGCATGCACAATAAATCATGCAAGCTGCTCTTTCCGCCCCTCCCCTCGATACTAAGAATGTGCACACACAGTCACATCATCTCTTAAATTCATTGTTTATGCGTCAGGCATTTATAAGTGCTTGGTTGATGGCTAATCGGTCCAAGGCTGAAGGCGGTAGAGCCTCTTTCAGTTCAAGGACACTCTGCTTCTACACTGCAAGCTTAATGTAACATAACATGACCATCCCAAGCTGTCATTTTGACATAAACACACGTGCACATGGCAGCTCGTGCAGCTGGTCATGTGTGTGTGACCTTCTGACTTCCCCTCAAGCCCAAAGTAAAGGCTGAAGTGATGTGTAAGCAGATCAGGAGCAAACAGAGCAGAGGAGATCTGCTTGGGTGACAAGTGTCAAAGTATGATACAAAGATGTGCTTCCCTCCTTCACTGGTTTTCCTCCTTTTCCTCCATCCTTACCCCCAACTCCTCTCACATCCATGTTACTCTCTTCCTTACTCCTCTGACTCCTTCCCATCTGATGGTTAATTCATGGAGCCTGGCTGAACATGCACCCTCTCCATTATTAATATAACATTAGGGAGACGGAGGGAGGTGGAGGGAAGAGGCGAGAGGAGGGGAGGAAACATAGAGGAGACGCAGGGAAGAGGACAGATGGTGAAAAGAAAAGGATTGGAAGAAAGTCGAGGAATTAGGGAGCAAGTGAGAAAGAGAGATGGACAAAAAAGAGCTAAAGATGAAGTGAGGGTGAAAAAAGAGAGGATGGCAGGACTGGAACAAATGAAGTGAGAGGCTGCCAGATTTTCCCCAGTAGGTACAGAGAGATGGAGAGAACTGGACGTGCGACAGATAGAAAAGCAAGAGAACACATCGGGAAGAGGACATACGATGCCACTGGGACGCATCATATGTCCCCTAGTCCTGAGAAGAAAGGGAAAATATGGGAAGAGGAGAAAGCAGGGAGGGAATGACTGACTGTGAGAAGTGATCATGTGACTTTGAACCCTTCATCCTGAACACAACAAACGACCTGATTCTGTAGGAAAAGGTAGATAAGCCAAGTTTGCTGCTATAAATATCAAATCTGAGAAGCTTTGTGTGAAACAGAAGAAGACTTTGATATGCTGGTAGTGTTCACTGTGTCTTGGCAGGCACACTCAATAAGATGAGAAATGACAGCCACTTTTTACAACTTTGTAACTCCAGGGATGGATTTAGAGTACCACACAAATGTTGATCCCTCGTTTCTTTCTGTTTTACTTCCAGGCAGCCAGGCTTTCTAGTAGGCTATTAAACATTTCTGCAGACACTTTCTTATTTAGACATTGGCTGGAACTTTCAGTTGGGTTCTTGTTGTACCTGATTGTTTTAAGATGTGTTACCTGTAAAAACATTTATGTAATATTGACTTATTTATCGCTTAAGCATAACAACTCACCAAAGTTTAGGTTTAAATAAATAAACTTAAACTTAAAACTCAAAGGAAGAAGTGTCAATTTTGTAAAAAAACAACAAAAAAAACAACATCTTATCCAAAAAAGCTCTGAAAATACCAACATTGGCGTTTCAGTGAAGACTCTGGTGGAGATTAAAACAGCTCTACTCTTTCTATTCTGGGATGTGCCGCTAAGTGGCAGCAAAACGTAGTAGCTCTGTGTTAACTGTCGTGATGTTTGGTGATTTTTTGTAATATAGGCGTCTTTTTTTAAGACATCAGCTTCAGTTTGGATCGTTCAAGAAGACTTTTCACACTGGTGGAAGTTGTGCTACACGGGAGTCTCTGCGTATCGTTTTTCATGCTATTTCAAGACTTGTTATTAGAGTCTCCATGGCAAAGAGACTTGTTTACCACCAGGATTTACTGATAATGCTCCAAATTCAAGATTATCAATGAAATAACACTTCAAATCCCAACGGAGTTGAAAATAAAGAGATGAAGATGCAGGATAGGAGTGAAGCAGAGAAAAACGATCCCTCTGGGATCAATAAAGTATTTTTTGTTTTGTTTCATTTCATGTTACATCCATTCATCCATTTTCTACCGCTTATTTCCTGAACGGGGTCGCGCGGGGATTGGGGGGGGGTTGAAGCCAATCCCATCGGGGTTTACCCTAGACAGGTCACCAGTCCATCACAGGGCCCCATGTCAATCCCAGCTGACAACAGGCGAGAGGCAGGCTACACCCTGGACAGGTCGCCAGTCTATCAAGGGGTCTCCCTAAACCATTGTGATTATTTTCATCATGCTGCCTTGATGATTTCTCCAACAGTGCAGCCTGACGACCTGAAGGTCACAAGCGTCCAGCAGAGGTTTGTGTCGCTGGTGTATGTTTTAAAATCAACTTTTGGTTAATTTTAAAGAGTTTGGCACAAAGTTATCAAGTCCTTCCTGCTTGTAAAGTCTAAACCTTTGATGGGTGTTGATGTTATACCCAATCCTGACACCCTCACCTTTCATAATCTAATCCTCTGACTAGAGAACCTTCCAGAAGGCTGCAACTTTTATGTTTTTTAAACTTTTTTCTAATTTTCTTATTTATTGCTTGTGTTTCTGCATCATATTTGAGATTTGCAGAAAAAAAGTTGTTTTGTTTGTGCTTGTTTCTGTTGAACTGTAGAAAAATGACAAGACAAACAACCTGAATAAAACTTTTTATGCATATCAGAAAAGTCCAATTTCAAATGATATATAAAGGGCTTTATTTCCTTTAGAAAAGTTACTGAAATGTTCCTGTTTTACTAAAGTTCACTTTTGGAGGACAGTGTTTTTACTGTATACAACTCTTTCAAATAAAAATAAACAAGCAAACACAAATAATAAAAAACAAGCTCAAAGCAGGACATTAAAACAAATCACCATAGAGGATGATGTTTTATGGACCGTTTGCAGAAGCTAACTGGGTTCAGTATGTCCTGCAACCACTGCTGCAACATGCTTGGATGTGTGCAGGTGAAAGTGGGCTTAACCCGGTCTCCAGGTGATCTCTGCTTCGAACCTAAAAGACTAGATCAATATTGTAAGCCTGTTGTGTGGAAGGGGTTTGTTTCTGTGGTAGGAAATGTGAAGGAGCAGTCAGTGTTGACACTCCAGGACCTCGACTTTCCCCACTGTTCTACTACTTGGTGACTAAACCACCTAAATGGTGCTCTGAGGTTTTGGGGTGAGCTCTGTGGTCACTCCTCCACCAGGAAACAATGTGCTTTTGTTTTGCTTTGCATTTATTTTCTAACGAATCAGGAGCATGCACAACTTACGCTCCCCTTCAGTAAATCATCAGACAACACAATGGAAACTTTTGTTATGCAGATGATACTCAGATATTCGTCTCTACGACGCCTGGCTTTAGTTAGTAAGATTTACAAAGATATCCTAAAAACATAAAGGCCTGGGTGAACTGGGATTGTTGAATTGCCCAGCTATGAAACTGATCTGATGGCATTCATTTGGTTTCCAGTTCTACAGTGAGGAACCTTGCAGTTATTCTGGATCAGGATCTGTCCTTTGGTTTCCTAAATCGGGTTTCTAGAAACTCCTCCTTCCATCTGTGTAGTATTGATAAAATTAGAACCTCTTTTTTCTGAAAAAAGCCGATAAACACATGCATGTTTTTATTAAATCCAGACTGGATGACTGCAGTTGTCTCCATGCGATCCAGGATGCTACAGCGAGGGTTCTGATGAGGATGATCATCAGGATGCTGCAGCGAGGGTTCTGATGAGGATGATCATCATCAGGATGCTACAGCGAGGGTTCTGATGAGGATGATC
>JBAMHV010000014.1:25976863-25991857 GCA_037177535.1 Pseudomugil gertrudae
CCAGCTTGTCTGTTCATGGTCAGACTCTCTCCAGAGCTCTGCCTGACGGATCTCTGAACAGACTCTCAGGAATTGCAGTTTCTTTACTTTGTACTATTTCTTTGTTCAATAAACTTGGAATCATTTTCACTTTTAAAACCAGACTCCTCATTCTTGATAGAGAAGTTTTTGCCTCAACAAGCCACAGGATCGGCACTGGCTTTAATGATATCATAAACAGCAGATGATCATAACTCAGTTTTTAACAGGAGGGGCTGCAGGACACTACGGTGGAGCTTCTCTGTGAAAATCCAGCTTTAAAGGAGAAATATGCTAAATGCACTTTTTTAGCCATTAAATCCATGTCCACGTCTAAGTGTTTAGGAATGCAGAAAATGTAAATGTATTCCCTCCTGATGCTGCGAATATATCTTTATATTCTTTTTGGTCATATTTTTCAGTCCGTTTAATTTTCTCTATTCCATTTTTTATCTATTACATCACAGTATTTGCTGTGCTGCCAAATAAGGTTGTGGACTACCTGTAATCAATGTGGTGAATCTGATACGATTAGCGTAACACTGCTATCAAGCTGCAAACATGGCGGAACAGGGTAGAACTTCCTGTGACCTGGAGGGGTGGGGCATGACATGCCTCATTCACATTTAAAGAGACGGCACCAAAATGAGTCGCTCTGCCATCCACAGATACGTGCTGTGTGAGTGTGTTTAGGCTTAATCCATCCTGTGTGTGTATGCTAGACACTCAATGTTATCACTAGACGCATGCCGTCCAAACTAGCAAAATCAACAACCGGAAACACGTGACTGCACGTCCTCCATAAAACGAATGGAATGGGAAAGTCATGTCGGTCATGGAGCTGCTGATAGTTCCAAACCATCAATGTTCCCAACACGGATAGTTCCACCATCGACCGCAGTTCATTGTCGGTGTTTTGGAAGCATTTTCTCTGGTAAGTTGCTGAAAGTGTGACATTTCTTGGCATTATGAGGCATTAGCTGAATATTCAGCAAGAAATTAAGTCAGATGTGGTATTTTATTTGGTTAGTTTTAGTTATTTAGTTGTGTAACTAACAAGCTAGTGCTAATTTAGCCTGTGGTTGGCTAACAGGAGCCAGACTGCAGTCTCTGTAGATGCCAGTAAGCCTGTATCTCCCTTATTTATTGCAGTTATTTGCAGTATTTTATTCTCATGTAACGATTTCTGTTGTATGTTAGAACATCATTTGATCATGGCTGTGTTAGTGCATTGTTTTTATTTCCTGCCTGTAAACTATATATTATTACATACATTTTAGTTTTTTCTGTGTGAAACTGATGAGGTTCATTTACTTGAAGTGACACATCCCGGAAGATACAAAGCCTCAAACAGCATCATTAATGAGGACATATCCTGATCCTGCTGGTTAAATGTGGATACTATTAGTTAATAAAAAAGATATTAATGTAAAAATGTGTAATATTTCAAATATTTGCATTGCACACTTTGTTGTGTTATATAATTGGCATACAAGTAAAAAATATTGTCATTGTCCTGAAAATGAGTCAAAACGCTGGCAGTATGAAGAGCTCTGCAAAAACAATGGCTGCCATGGATGATTTATAATTTAATAATAAATTAACAATAAAAAATAAATAAAACAGTAATGATTTATTTGTGTATGCAGCAGAGTAAAGAAAACAAAGTTAAAAAAGATTTTACTTTAGTTAACACAATTGGCTACCAGTTGTAAATGATTAACAACAGCATCACATGCTGGCAGTGTGCAGGTGCAGCAGATGTTTTCTGACCTGGCTGTCTTGCAGCGTGTCCTCACAGCCCTCCAGAGCCAAACACACCGTGTCACTGCACTGAGGACACACCCAAACCAGATCACGCATCGTCTGCACCACGGCTGGGGAGAAAGCACGGTAGAGTTGTCATGGAAGATGTTCCACCATGATGCACGGATGTGTGGGTGTTAGGACTTAGTTTTACCGGAAGTGATGTGATCCTGTTTGAGGCCAAGCAGCTCAGTAAGGATCTCCAGACATCTGTCACTGTAGCTCCGTCCGATACGACCTGCACAGAATCACAACAGAGGAAACACAAAGCAAAGATGTCTGCTTTGTTTGTCCCGTAAAAACTCAATTATGAGTCAGTCAGGGTTGGTTATGCTTGGTAGTATTATTATAATGGTCATAAGCACTATGGGCTTTTGTGGTTGTTTTCAATGTTTTCTTTTCCTATTTTTCTCCTTCCTTTTGTCTCCGTTTGTCCAGCATTATTATGGACAAATAGCAAAACCCAAATTACAAATAAAAAAATAACACTAGTAAGTAAGTATCATAAGGAGCCTTAAATCAATGAAGTCCCTTCTGGCAAAGCAAAGTGATTGATCCAACGTGGCGGCCGGACCACCATGTTGCTGTACTCGCGCTGAATGGGAAGAGTTAAAGGAAAGAAAGAAACTAGCAGATGCATCATTTCTATCTTTACTTACAAAAAATACCAAATACAACAGTCTCACAGATAATAATCACCAGAAAGGTGGTTCCCAAACAGGCGCACAGCAGATGAACCAGATCTAAACGTCTGGTGAGATGCATCTGGAGCTGAGCCTCGCCACAAATGGTATCCATGGAAACGTGGCTGTCAAGAAGCCAGAAATGGCTGACGTTACGTGCCACAAGAACCAGATCCTCAACACTACTGAAGCAGTTTGGGATCATCTGGACAGAATGACAGATAGAAACATCCAAACTTTGGAAAGTCCTTCAGGGATCCTGTTTGTGAGGACTACGTAGAGAAAGGTTTATTTAGTTCCTATGTTATCAGACATTCATTTTAGTCTTTGCCTGTCTGACATGTTGTGATGACAGTCTTCCGTCTTCATCGATGAGGATGGAAGACTGCGGTTGAAACTTGCCTGAACTAAATTAACCAGGGAAAATATAGACACCTGATTGAATTATTTAGAAAAATTATAAGAAATGTGTGTTTATAATCCAGTTGACGTCTTCACAGAAAGTATCATAGTGATACGCTCCCATTAGGCAGGCTTTGTGATGTCTTTCTGCAGGAGGAACAAACAAACATTAATGTATTCCACACACTGCTCAGTCCACAGCATCGTGCCTGCTTGGCTTTTCATGTGTCTGCCTAATGTTTTATGGATTTTGTGTTTTTATTGGGTATTTTTCTGTGGTATGAATGAAGCGTTGTCTGTCTTGATTCAGCATTATACAATAAAGTATTATCTTTCAGGTTGTGTAGTAACAAAGTGGTGTGCGTTTACCTATAGCCGCGATCGCAGCCTGGGATGTGTCCGCGTTGACATCAGTGCAGTATCCCTTCAGCTCATCCAGTAACATGGCAACATTCTCGTCATTTACCAGTTCAACCAGTATCTGCAAACACAGCAGGGGTTCAGTGCATCATAGCCATAACAGGTGTCCATTACATCCAGAACTGGTCCAGTACAACGAGCTCCTGTTCCTGTCTGGTCTCTCGTTATTGGAGGTTTTTACTGGTAAGAATGGCAGAAATATCTCAGATTAGGATTGATAGTGTTATTTAACTGTATACATGTTCCTAGAAAGTCATTTTATAATGAAGGAGGTCTGATACAGATGATGAAGACAACCTAAAAACACCACTCTGGGGGCATCCTCCATCCTGCAGGAGGACCAAGACAGACAGTTTGAGTGCTACAACTAAATAATCTTTCCTGGTTTTAACGGGTTGGAGATGCTCTGATTTCAGAAAGAATCATCAAAAGTAAAAACATGCTACAGAGAAGCTGTTAAAAATAAAATCATGCAACAACATGAAGACAGAAAAATGCATCACCTGCATTTTCCTCTGTTTAATGAAGGCGGGCTCAGCGTAGCCACAGAAGAAACGCTTGTAGTGCGCCCCCATCAGGCCAGGAACAGATCGCAGCAGCAGCTACGAGACAAGGACATTTTCATCACACAGAGCACAACAACCAGCTAATTATTTACTGTAAATATACTTCATATTAGTTAGAAAAACACAGTTTTTATGGGTAGAAAGGTGGAAAAAAAAACATGGATCAAAGCGTCTGTGGTAAGAAAACATGGCACCACTCCTCAAAATGCTTGAAAAGACGAGTTAAAAACTGGACAGGGACGCTGGAGAAATTTATAGCAACATCAAAGAAGCCGTAGGAAAAGTTGGAAAGTCCTGGTTGTGTCCTACATGTGACATGAGGTAGGGTGCAAGCTAAAAGCTCTTTCAAACAAATAAAACATCAACACCTGCCTACCAATAAAAAGATAATAATAATCATGAAGTCTCCAAAAGCAGGTGGGAAAATGTGTTCTAGTCAGATGAGACCAAAGCTGAAGGTTTTAGACATAAATATTCCAGATTCATTTGAGGAAAAGATACAAAACCTTTCATATCACAAAATGAACATCATACCAAATTTATCAGACCACATATCATGAAAACAAGGAAACATAAATAACTTCATAATATATTAAAAACTTCATTATTATTTATTAAGAAAAAAAAACAACTGGAATAACAAAAAAGTCCTTTTGACAAATAGTAACCAAATATGGTGAAATGTTGTATTTAGCTGAGATCACAGCGTGCATTCTTACTGGTGTTATTTTTATCTACTGTATTTAAGTTCCACATAGTTTCCAGCTGTTCCCAGAGGCTTTGGATCAGACTCCCAGATCTGTTCAATGGGACTGGCCAAGCCAAAGTCCTGACTTAAACCCCAAAACCATTAAATACATTTAGGAAAATAAAAATACTGTTAAACTATGGCTGAAGTGATAAACACCTTATACTGGGTGCTGGTCTAATACATGTGTTAAGTACTGTATGTGTTACCATTTGGGGACATCATCCAGGGACACAGCATTGGTTTTCAGCTATGCTGATGACACACAGCTTTACATTGCTGTGTCTCCTGATGAACTAGAGCCAGTTAATACCCTTTTAAACTGCAAGTCAAATACAAAGTCATGGATAGCAGAAAACATCTTACAGCTTAACCAGGACAGAAGTGTTATTGGTCTTGAAGACAAAAGAAAGTACATTTATAAAGCTTACATAATATTAATCCCCTTCACTCTAAGCTGGAGTTTATTCCTTGTATACAAAATGTAACAAAAAAAGGATTTTATCATCTAAAGAACATAGCCAGGGTCCGCACATCTGCTAGCACAGAGATGCTGCTGCATGCTTTTACCTCTAGTTGAGTATGGTTACTGTAATGGTCTGCTCTCTGGTCTTCACAGAAAGTTTATTTCAAATAGCTTCAGACCTCTGCGGCACGAGGGGATGGGAACACATTACACTAGTAAATCCTGACTCTAAATGTTTTCCGGTAACAGTGTAACATGGGGGCATGTTTGCTCTACATGACACCTAAAAAACCTCTAACACGTTTTATGTCCAAACCTTCTGACCATGAAAGCTCTTCAACATCTTCTACTGTCACACTCAGACTGACCTGTATGTGGCAGAGAGCAGTGAACCTCATCTCTCTCGACCCACTCCCACATGCAGCCAGCAGGGGTCCGCAAACCCGCTCCAGGGCTGCCAAACCAACAGCTGGCAGGCCAGAGCTGAGGCTCAGGAAGAGGCTGAGGGTGGCGGCCATGACCGGAGGATGCGAGCAGGTTAGGGAGGTGTCCAGCAAGGAAAGGATGTCAAAAAGCTCATCCTCTGACTGTGGATGGTAGCGCTGGAGGACCCTCAACACCTCACATTGACCCCAAATGTCACACTCTTTCAGCCTGCCAGCAGAACACACACACACAGACATACATTAATCACACTTCCCGAATTATTCTTGGCTTTATTGTTTCAGCAGCTTAACAAAGGAAACAATTGCACAAGATCACTTGTGCATATGGATGCGATCCTCTGCGAGTCGTCCGGGAAACGGATCCAGACATCCACCTGTAACGTACAGCCATTTTTATAGCTGGCTGTGAAATGTCCTGGTAACCAGAATGCATCGTTCCTGTCATTCATCCAGTGTCTGCAGAGCCAGACACACTGACACCTTCCTCAGCTTTAGATTTAAACCCCCCCCCCCCACACACACACACACACACACACACGCACACACAGGTCCACATTAGCAAATGTAGATTTCAAATGAACTTGTTGCCTCAGAGATGATGAAGAAGTCAGAAAGTGTTAATACAGAACTGAATCTGGCCCGCTGTAAGCTTTTACCCCCTCCGATACAAAGACTGATCTGCCTGGCTGGCTCTTCCTGTCTGTAATGCTCTGCTCGATTATAAAGACATCTAACAGGAAGCAATCTTGCTACGATGATTTGATAAACTGGATGAAGATGAAGGCCTAACAAACAGGCTCTGTCCTGCACATTAGGCTCCTTTTGTGACAGAACTTTAAAAATTATCATGAAAACATTCCAGAAAAATATCACTGGTATTCTTATTATTTAGTTATATTAAAACAGAATTCATGAATATCATCTGAAATCCAGTGTCATTTTTCTCCTCTAAGTCCCTGTTTCAACAGATTTAAGTTACTGACACGACCTTGTGATGCTATAATGAAACAATAACCTGTTGAGAAGGTGATGGGTGATGGGCTTGTTAATGACGACTCCCCCTTCGTCCTTCAGGATCTCTTCCAGAGCTCGGAGGCAGTTCACCATCACTACCGGGTCTGGATCCCTGAGCAGGTTGTACAGTTCATTCACCACAGCAGCATCTGGGACAATCATACAGACGAGCATCATGAGCTGGATGTGGACAAATCAACCACATCAGGTGGGAAATAATCAGTCCTCTCAGTATCTGGTCACATATTTAAAACGATGATTTATACCCTCAAGAGTAAAAGATGAACGATGACAACAGACATCGTCTGCTGGATAAAACACATCAACTCCAGACTGAAGACAGGAGGAGATGACACAGGTCTTTATGGTTGATAGGAATCTGTTGGTTTTATGAAAAATAAAGTTGTTCACCTCTAATCTTAGTCCAACCTCAAATGCTTACAAGGCAGTCTGGCTGCAGAGCTCCACTGTTCTACTCTCAGGCCACTTCCACCATCGGGTTAGAATAAACAAACTTTCCCATTCCTCCCTCATCCAACACCACCTCAGAGAAAAACATTTGCCAGTTGCTTTAATCACAAGCAGAAGAGAGAAAGGAGGAAGATAAAGATAAAAATGTGACGCGCACAAAAGACCTAAGAAAATAAAGTGGAATCCAATCACATTATAACGTGAGTTTTATTGTAACATCATAAAATGTATCATGTTATAACGTAATCGGTTTCACATGTTTACAACAAAACTATCACGTTATATCACCGTAAAGTCTGTTTACTTTTACGTACGTGACACCGCTGTGCTTTTGTAATGCTGAATACAATTAAAACTAAACCGCAATAAGCAGAACATCACCAACCAAATCATCCATCCACTTTCCATACCGCTTCATCCAATTCAGCAACAACGGGCGAGAGGCGGGGTGCATCCTGGACAGTCCAAACTAAAACCCAAAATAATTTCAAATATACGCAAATGTAATTGATGTGTTGTCACATCCTGTTTCTATTAATAAAAAGATCATATGAACGCATCAGATCTGTTGTAAATATTTTCCTTATTAAAATTCCCAAACTATACAAAAGCCTAGGTGTTAATAATAAAAAGTAATAATGTAGTAATATTATAGTAATAATGTAATAATAACAACGTATGTTGTTTTAATGAGGACAGAAGTGCAGCATGATTAGTGTGATCAGACAGTGACACAGCGGTTATAACACCCCACAGTGGTGCTCTCTAGCAAGAACCCTCTCAATGAACCATCACATGGTAAAAACTTTGCTCAAAAGCCAGATTTTAACAAATCAGACCATAATATGTCACACACATCTGCATATAATCATTCATCTTGTTTTATATTGTGACAAACAACCAAATAAACTTCAGGTTTTATTCCTTATCAGACATTAAAGGGTCAAAATGAGTGAAAAGCAACCTCAGTCAAACAATAACATGTCACATATACCACTATGTCATTGTTGTTTAAATTGTTTTATGAAGGATTTAGTAGCAATGTGACAACATGCACACCTCTGTAAAAGCAGATGTTTGAAGCATCATGTTGTTGCTCAACACAATGCCAAGAAGGAAAGACATCAGTACTGATCTTAGCGGAGCAAACGTTTTACCCAGTTTAAAAAAAAAGGATCCCAGTTGCTACACGTCACAGTCCCAGTTAGCATGTCACATATTAAAAGTTAGAACAGAACAGCTAGAAATGGAGGGCTACAGGAGAACCAGAACATGCAAAGTTCCAGAAAGACGAGAAGAGCTAGAATCCTACCGATTTCAGAGTTTGGTTGGAGGTTGTGTAGTTTGGCCCAACCAAGTACGGCCGCCCGTCGTACACAAGCTGCTCTGTCTCTGAGTCCTGCTGTCAGAGGCTGCTCCACATACTCCACCAGGCTGGGCAACCTAGCACACACACAGTCACACAGTCACAAACCTGCTGCTGCTGAATGTTACAGCTGTTACACCATCTATCTTTAAAATACATCCACTCCACTTTAAGACCCTGCAGTGTTGTGGGAGGACAGGAAGGTCTGTGAGTGGACAGTTTTATTAGTCACCATCCAATCAGATGATGATTTGTGTTTCCCATCTCTGGACAGGAGACTGACCTGCAGAACCTTCAGGAATTATTTCTAGCTGCCCGTACAAATGGCTCACCTGAGGTTGCTCATGTTCCTCAGGGCCAGACTGCGGACCATGGGGTTGGGATCCTGACAGTCTTTCCTCAGCGTGTTGATGACCAGCAGGGACAGTTCCGGGTTTAAAGCAGCGTACGAACACAGGAAGACATACACCAGTTTCTTCTGGACGACATCTACTGTGGCGCAAGCCTTCACCATCTCGCTGAAGAGGCCCGACACGTTTACACCTTGTGACATCGCCCTAAGATGAAGGAGGAGGAAGAGGAGTTGAATATGAAGAAACAGAACATGAGAAGTCAACGATCAGAGCATTGGTTTGGAACGGATCACATCAGGAGAATTAAAGCATGTTGTAGATGACTGTAAGCAGTAATAACTCAATGCTTTCGCTCTTCACAATCTGTCTTCTCTCCTCCCATGATCAGGACGTTACTTTTGTCTTTAACATCAGGGATAAACAGAGAACTTAGCATTAACATTCACCATGCTGACAGCAGCCAGCTTGTCTGCAGAGCGAATGATAGATGTATTTTTTATTCACTGACTTTGGCCTGAACGAGACTACATTGGTTTATATTTATTTTGTTGCTCATGCAAACAGAAGGAATGTTTATCAGTGTAAAAACTTTCTTCAAACAAAGCATCATGCATTCCTACAGATGACTGATATAAAGATGATGTGATGAAGGGCTGTAAAACTGAATATGTGTGTGTAAAAGTGTTGCAACACACAGATGGATCTGCATCTGCAGCTCAAAAATGACACAACGGCCTCCTCTTTATGATGTAGTTCATCCTGTGAAGATCTCTGGTTAACATCATGTTTTACATATTCTGTAGACATAAAGGAGACATGTCACGATGTGCACTGTCTGTCTCTGTGTAGCTTTTTTTAAAAAGCTTTTTCTCTGCAGTCTTTCCTGAAACTGCAACCTGATAAGACAAATCTGGTGAGCTGGTCTCTGAATGCGATCGACTACAGTTTTTTGACCCGGAGAGCGGGCAGAGGAGAGCCCGACGGGGCAATTCTGGCTAGATACGTGATGGACCCCTGGAATGAGTGGAACATCATGTGTCTGTCAATGCTGTCCGTTGAGGATGTGGAAGGTGCATACATCATTGGGTTTATGCTCATAAGGTTCCTGCTGTTTGGGGTTAGCAGGTTCCTGGTGAGGCACAAGCTTGTGAAGCTGCTGCGTGGGATCGCAGTGAGCAGAGACCGGCCTATAAATGCTGTGACTCTCGCTCTAGCAGAGCAGAACCACAAGCTGGATGTCATTCTGGCTCATGCAGGCGAGCAGGTGGTGGTTCTGGGTCTGTTGTGGGGCATGGAAAACACCTTGGGGAAAGTGGCTGACCGGATCACTCAAAATTGTCCATCTATTGGCTGTTAGGAGCCCAAAGACTTGGCTAAAGACTCAACGCTGGAAAATGGCCAGCTTGTAGCAAAAACAACATCACAACTTGAGCCGCCGGCCAGCTCACACTGCCCCCGACCTTTACGGCCCCCTCCCACAGGTGAGTCCACGGGAGGTGGGATCAGGATGAGATTAAAAAAAGACTAGAATCTCTACTTGTCTAGAAATGCTTTTAAAAAACTAAACACCTCAACAGATAAGCACAAATAATTAGATGGTCACAGCATACAGAAACACATGGTGGGTGGTAGGGTCGCCCGGAACACGCCCGATGTCGGTCGCAGCCATTCAGGCACAGTCCAAACACGAGAGGGTCCGAAAGTAGAAAGATAGGGGCAGGAACCAACCGATGATGAACTAGGGTTGTATGCACACACACACACAAACCTGAGTGTGTCCTGTTAGGAGCCAGCCAGATTGAAAGAACACAGAGCTATTTCCTATTACGGGATCAGGCCAGGGTAAACACATTGTCTAGAGTAAAAGTCATGGAGAGTTTTATGCTATATAGACTTTACTTCCCCTTATGAAGTGGAGAGATGTGGTAATGTGTGTGTCTTGGAGTTACTTTTGAATGGATGTGAATTAGCAGAAGGGATGAGATGCGGTTATGAATACTGGTATTAGGAGCAGATCAGAGGGCGTGCTTTTCATGTTCAGAAGCAATATCTGACAGCTGACTTAATTTTTTCTGCTTAAGGATTGACTACTATCTGTTCAATAAATCTCCACTGAGGAATATAACACTCTTTCTGATCCTTCATTTGTTTACTGGTCACCAATGGGTGGTCGGCCCAGCCAGGCTCTACTTTAAGGTCTATTTAGATGGAGGATAGTTACTATTTAACAACACCTCATGAACAATAGAGCTTTTGCTTTATAACTGGATAAACACTGGAATGTAAGAGATGTGTAAGAACATGTCTCATTTTAAGTATAACATTGTAAATTCCACATTGCTTTTAACTGTCGTCACACAGAACAGTTTAGAAATGATGACTCAGCAGAAACCCAGCTGGACAGAAGTGAAGCAGTGTGAATGTGATGGCTACCTGATGACTTTTAGGATGGTGTTTCTGTAACGTAGCGGGTCGGACTGGATGTTGGGGTTAGACAGAGCTCTCTTCAGCTCCCTCACCGTCTCCTCACCGCCCAGATACGGCATGATGACCGCACACGAGAAGCCACTAAAACAGGGGAGAAAATATCAAACGATGTCATTCGTTGTCAGTCTTATTTAAACCAACACCAGATAGGAAAATTTAGCTGGTTTAACAAGCAACTGGATGACCCTACTGCCTGAATAATGTCATTTTACTTAACCAGTTTAAATCGCTCATTTCAGTCTAAATTAATTTACATCAGACACAAACACGTGTGGTTTAAAAAATATTACCGGAAAATACTTTAAATTTGAGGTTTTCACCCAAACCGGCAAAATAGACGTGTGAATTGTTTACATCATGCAGACTTCCGCATTTCTTCTTCTTTGATTCCTGCTTCCGTTGTGCGCTGCCCTCTAGTGGCCAGTTAGGACATAACACCAACCCGTCTGTACTTCCTTCCTTTTGTACGTGAAAGCATCTCAGATGATTCACATTTTACAATCAGACCCATATAAAAATATTTACCTAAACATTGTCTGTTAACAAAATTAAAATAAAATTTCTGAAAACTTAATATCAAACCAGTGTCCTAATTTATGAAACACACTAAACTAGGACACATATTTTGGGTTAAACCAGAGGAATATTTAACCCGAACAGCTCTAATATACATGGAGATAAAAGCTGATCTTGACCTGGATCACATACAGAACAAGAGGCCTGGAAGGTGAGCCTCAGCTCTGAGATTAAAGCCATTGCTGGTAGATCAGAGTTGTGTTTATGAGCCATGGTTGCCTTGACTCTTCGCAATAATTTAAGGATTAATGTAGCCTAATATAAAAAAAAATCCCTTTATCAAGCTGCAAACATGTCTAAACATCCCTTTTGCCAGAAGGCAGCTTTGCGGGCCATGTTCACCCAAGTTCAGACATGAAAATGGAAACATCCAAACAGAAATTCAGTCTGAGTTGATGATGGTTTTATTGATTGTGAAAAGCAAACTCAACAAAAATAAAAATCTACAGACACACACAGATTGAGACCTCCAGCACTGAGAGTCCGAACCCTAATCCCAAAGGCGAACATCCGCCCAGCCTGGCCCTCGCTGGGGTTTAACAGGCAGAGCTTCATTAAACAGGAAAAGTGGGAGGGACCCTTAGCAGGACTGCCAATCAACTGTCAGCATCATGGACGCCATCCAGCAGGTCCCAGAGGAAGCTGCTCAAGCCTTCCTCTGAGCTGCAGGGGCAGATCCAGGATGCTTTTATTTTCCACAACACTCATTCACCAATCTTTTATTTCATCCAATCACCCAAAGCACCTCTAAAAGATTATTAAATCAGATCTGTTTTACTCGTTGACTGATCTGGAATGTTATCTATCCTCACATTTCTCCAGATTTCTGTTGATTTCAATTAAATTAAATGAAGACGGTTGTTTTCATGGATAAGAAAGGAAAGCTGGAAACAAGTTGTGAAGCTCAAAATAAGGTGAGAATGTACAACTTCCCTGAATTTATATGATCAAAGATGAAAAGTTGGACTTGTTCAAACAACTGGACGCTAAACCGTCTCTTCGTCATATCCCACGAGAGCTTTGTCTCCATTTCCACTTAAAAATGAGATGAACAGTCACACCAGACCACTGTCCCAGAGGAGCTGTTTTTACGACAGCGTGGTGTTAGCGTCTGGGCTGGTGGTGCTGTTGTCCTGATGTGCTGCAGGGCTTCCTCGCGGCGGCACCTCGATGATGCGGGGCTTGTCGATGATGCGAGCTCGCCGGTCGCCTTTCTCTACGATCCCGATGATCCACGCTCCTGAAGAGCCCTGACCTCCAGAGGAGCTGAGACTCTTCATCTCCGAGCAGAACTTGGCCGCCTGCTCTCTAGGTAAACACACCAGCAGCCCACCTGGAGGGAAAGACGGATGTGAGGCTCAGCCTGCATCACGTGTTTAAATATATTAAAGGGCGATGTGGTGGCTTGTACCGGAAGTCTCTGCCGACGTTCCCTGCAGCAGGTTGAACAGGTTCCCGCAGGCTTTGCTGATGGCCGTCATCTTAGCGATGATGGGCAGGTTGTGGATGATGAAGGCCACCTCATTTTGCTGCTGTGCCGCCAGGTTGTTGGCGTGCCCCAACAAACCGAAACCAGTCACGTCCGTGGCAGCATGGGCCTGGAACTTGTGCATCAGGCCTGCCGCTGGAGACAAACACAGGAACACGAAGGAGTGGTGTTTTTACACGAGTCACCACCGGGGGTGCTACGGTTCACCAAAGTCACAGTTCAGTCTGTGTTTCAGGGACATGGTTCAGTCAGGGAACACATGCACAACCAGAACTTGGTTACTTCAGCATAAACAAGGATAGGTTCAATAAAAACAAATATTTCAAGTAAATTTAACAAGTTTAGTAACAACTTTTAAGCCATTCAGTGTTCCTACAGTGCTCTGCTGCCTCTCCTGATAAGGCGAGCAGGAATATGAGCTAAATTCTGGCTCGCATCATCACAGTCTCCAGTAAAATCTACAGGATAAGCAGGTTCACTGTAAATGGGAAAGCTGGTGGTTTGTTTTTTTAAAAACAAACACTCAAAGCCTTTAAACAGCAGCAGATCGGGGCACACGCAGAACCACACAGGATCCGGTAACATCACATAAACATCTGGACTGTACCTGTTCTGTTCAGCGTTGCCATGGAAAACATGGCTTCCTGATACGCCTCTTTGACTTCTTCCTTGGTGACAACGAGCTTTATCCTGTTCCATTTTTCAGGCTGATGAGGAAATAAAAAACCTTTAATCAGCCAACATGTTCATTTCTTTACATGTTCTCATATTATGCAACACCTCAGTCAAATATTTACCGTTGTTCACTTATTTATTTCAGCAGATGGTAACATTTCTTTTATTTGGACATTTTAATGAACGTCTCGATACTAAGTGTCTGTTTAAATACATACCCTTTTGTACCTTTTTATCTTTTGCAAAAGGTAAATTGCACTCTAATCTTTCATTTTTACACACACTGCTGGAACATTAACACAGATAATTAACTAATTGGCATGAGAATGTATGTTTAATCCTGTAGAACAGAGAGAAGCAGTAAAACAAAGCAGTGTCTTTCACATTAAAATAAACATGTTAAATAAAATACTGTAGCAGGAAAAAAATGCATCTCCATTTTTACTTTTTCAGGTTCCCAGCCAAGAAAACAAGGGTGTCCATTTTCCTCGGTCAGTTTAGAAGGTAGGGATGGTGAAACCGAGGCCTCATAAATCATCGAGCCAACTTTGACCACATGCATGAAAATCATTTGACCGAATCAATGAACTCCATCTGCTGGATGTGAACGTCTGCTGTGCCAACGAGAAGCGTTGAGCTTTCCTCACTGAACGTCTATCAACACTGTCTCATTTCTGTCTGAGTGTTCAATAAAATGATACATTTTCTACAACAAATGAATCTTATTCTGCCTCCATATAAATAATAAAATTTGTTTAGGGAACATAATTAGGGTTATCTAACCCACCTAAAACCAGGGATCATCAACACTGCTGTGCATTTTTTAAAGTACCTTAACTTTAATTATATGATAAAAATATATAAATATATCTACCATGGTGCTAAAAGTGTTGTTACGTTAATAAAATGATTCGTAGCAGCAGCAGATCGTGTGTGTGTGTGTATGTGTGTGTGAGACTGTGTTGGTTATAAGCTTGCTTGGCTGAAACATTGCAGTGAGGTAAAATG
>JBAMHV010000014.1:26006268-26026289 GCA_037177535.1 Pseudomugil gertrudae
TATTTTAAATGAATATGTTTTGCTGGACCGACCGGAAAAGATAGAAAGAGAGAAAGAGAAAAAGAAAAAAAGAGAAACACGATTTGTGACACTGGATCAGATGATCCAAATCTTCTCAAGATCTAAAAGTAAAAAATAAAATCAAACTAAATGCTACAAAGCCTGTATGTTACTAAAGCCTTCATGTTGAAGGGAAACACCACCAGTGCTATAGAACCCCTTATGGGACCGCTCAGTGGTGATTTACTGGAATCAGATGAAGAAGCAAAACACATTTTAAAACTGAGCTTGTCTTATTTTAACACTGTGACACTTATCAGGTACATTCCTGCTACTCAGACAGCTTCTTCATCGCAGCACGGTGCTTTACTTTGCATCGTTTTTCTCAGCTGTAGCTGCAACATGGACATGTAACACATTACATCCAGCTCCACATTAGTCCTTCTCTGCTGCAGTGTTCTTTCTTCTCTGAAACTTTTTGTTCTGGTGTTTGTTGTATTTTACTTTATTGAAACAACCTGCAACACAGCACTTGTGTGACCACGGACAGCCAGTGCTCAGTTTGATCTGCACTTTACTAAGCTCATTTATTAGGGATCAAAACTGGCAAATTTCTAAATGATTGTGTCTTCTGTTTTTATTTTTATGTTAAAACCTGACGTGGTTTCAACCAGAATCTGTTCAGTATGAGTAGCAGGCGAGACAGCGAGCTTTCCAGCATGTTGCTCTATGTTGCTTCCTCTTTTTTTAATGGTTTGATTGCTTATACAGTCAATAAACTGGACCAGGAACTAGAGTTCACTTCTCTAGCTATAGCAGAGTGAAAACGTGTTCACAGTAACTGTTCCAAACAAGCTGAACGGTCTAAGAAGCCAAACAGCAGCGGTGTGATGTGTGCTGCAGATGTAAATGTCTCCAGCTTTCACCAGCCATGTGACTGTACCTGTGCAGTGAGGACAGGAACAGTCTCAAGAGAGCCTTTCAGTTGCTCCACTTCCTCCTTCAGTTTATCAATCAGGTCCTGCTTCAGAGCCAGCGCTCGCTCCGCATCCTCCAGTCGACTGCAAAGATCTCCTCCCTGGAAGAGACAAGCAAAGTTACGATGCACACAGAGAAATGGTAGAGAGTAAAAGCATGCTGAAATGGATCTTTACCTCGCTCTTCAGTTTAGCATCATAGTCTCTGAAGAGACATGTGTAGGCATGCTGCAGCTGGGTGAGTTTCTTCCTGAGAAAACCAAAAAGAGGGAAGCAGGACTTCATTATGCATATTCTCCAGCTGTGTACATTATGACACAGAAGAGGGTTTTTAAAAAAAAACACAAACATTTATTTCAATCAATTCAATTTTCTTTGTTTCTGAGTTTACTTTACAGAGACATCAGTGATTTCTGGTATGATCAATGCGCACTAAGCTCTTAGCACACAGATACAACTGTGCATGAGCAGCTTCAGAAAATTCAGCTTCTCTCAGAAATACACCACTCTGATGTCTCTGAGCAAGGCGAGTGGCATGTCATCCTCATCCTACGCAGTATCTTAGCTGTTCCCAGGACTGCGCTCTTCTGGACGGAGATGTCTGATGTATCCCCAGGTATCTGTAGGAGACACTTTTCCAGGGACACAGGCCCCCAGTGCTCAGATGACTATGGGTCCTACTGATGCTTTTACCTTTCAGGCTTTCTTCAGTTCTTCCTCGAGGCCTTGGCATTTCTCCAGTTTCTTTTTCCTGATACTGTATTTCCATCATTGGGATGGCTATCTATAGTCATCACTACAGCTTTCCTCTGCTGCTTATCTATGTCCGGTTGGTTGGCCAACACCATTTTGTTGATCTGGATCTGGAGGTCTCACTGCACTTTAGCCCTCTGGTTCTCCTCCACATGGAAGGTGTTTCTCAGTGAGATGGTGGGGTCTCTATTCCATATTCTGCTCAGATGTTTCTGCACACCATGAGGCCACTTGGTTATGGTGTTCTATGTATTCCTTGTCTGCCAGTTTCTTGCACCCTGATGCATCTCCATGTCATCTTATTTTTATCTCAGCATAATCACACTGTGTAATCACACTGAGTGTAATCTCAGAGTGTGTGTGTTGAACTCACTTCTCCTCTGTGACAACGTGTCTCTCCGTCTTCAGAGCTTGCTCCAGGCTCTGGGTCTGTAATAGCAGCTTGTCCATGGCCACATGATGCTGCTTTTTCAGTTGATCAAGTTCTCGCTCTTTTGTCTGCAAGAGCTTCAGCGCGCTACTCAGCCTGCACACAAGCAGAGAAAAAGCAGCAGCACAGGTAAGCGAGGAGGAGGAAAACAAATAGATGCGAGCTAATGTGGCATGCTGAGCTTACTTCTCATCCAGCATCTTGCGCTCATGCTCGCTTTTCTCCAAGCAGCTCTGTCTCTCATTCAGTTCTCCTAACAGGGAAGTTGCCTGAGCCTTCAGGGACTCACAGTCCTTGGCCAGCTGCAAAAAGAAGAAGGATATATCAAGTCTGCTGGGACAAAATAATCATTATAAGCATTTACAGCTACAATGTTGGGAGGATTAGGCATTTGTTGGTAGTCATATGTCCTACCTGAACACAGTCCTTTTCCTTCTGTTTGAGCAGAGCTTCTGTTCTGTCACGCTGAGCTGAGCTCTTCTGCAGGTAGTCCAGCTTCTCCTCCAGCTCCCGATACCTGCACATAAAACTCACCTGTCAACTGAGGCAGCTAGCAAAACAAGCAGCGCTCTCAAAACTCTGCTAAATTCACTTGTAATTGCAAGTACGGTTAAAAGATCCCATTCTGTGTGATACAAAGCACCTGCAGATATGAACAACCCTTTAAAAATGAAATATTTTACTTTCTTCATGGAATCAAACATAGTATAATGTTTCTGAAAGTGAAGCTGGTGCGATATATGATGCATTCAGTTTCTGAGACATCTGCTAAAAAAAAGGACATAATCTAATTATCGTCTTCTGCCCTTTAACTCACTGGCTGCCTAAAAGATCTGCTGGAATAACGGCTGTCAGCCGATGGTTAATGGAAATGTTTTTCCATATCATATGCTAATAAATGGTCAAGCTATCTCCTGGCTCCTGTCTAGCTGAGCATGCACATGTTGAAGCCATACTGGATTTACTGTGTGTTCATTCTAATTAGAAACATCTTCATTTGAACTGACATGTTTAATATGAGAAATCATTAAAGTCCAGTTGGACACAAGTGTTGCAACACCTCTGAATCAGTGGTTCTCTGTTTGCAGTCAGTCTTCAAATGTATTTTTGTATTTGTCCAAGAATTACAATTCTTACCATGCAAACTAAAAGGAAACTAAGGTGGGTGGAAACAAACCAGAAGCTTTCATCTACAAACACACATGAGACAAATAAAGAAAGCAGGAGCGCTGCTGCATGCACAGTGAGAAGAGAAAGCCACACAGAGCTGTGGGCTCACCTGCCCTGTGTGGCCTGAAGCTGCTCTGTCAGTTTAGCCAGGCTAGAGCTGCAAAAGGGAACAAAGAGGAGGAAGATGGCATCTCAAAGGGTTTTAAGCAGAAGAAACAGCAGTATCCTTATGTCTCCAGAGGAAAATGAAATAGTTTACCAGCACCCAGACCAACGTTAGCAGAAAGTAGTTTAGTGATATTAGTTTAAAGCAATGCGGCGGGTTTGCAGGAGGAGATGTGTCGTACCAGTCTGACGAGTGCTGTGCCTCAGTCCGGAGATGAACGACCTCTTCAGTGCTGCCGCTCGCCTGAAAAACATCACACCAACCGGGTCACATTCTGTCTGCTGCTGTTACACATGTCTGGCATATGACACAGGACGTGTCCCAGTAAGAGATGAGACAGCCTGGTCCTGCTGATGGGCTTTCTGGGAACACATTAAGGTTCATTCATCTCAGTCTTTTATTTAACTCTTTCATGAGGTGATTACAGTAACCTAATGTATCACTACCTTCATTTGGAATAAGCAGTGCAGATAATGGCTGGCTCTTAAATCAATGAAAACAATTATTTCTGTATTTTCCAGAAGCAGCCAGTGCTCTTAGAAGCTACGTGGATGTGATGATGGTGGGAGCGACCCATCCAGCGTTACCTGCAGACATTACAGAGGCTCCATCCATTGTTTTTATACATCATAACAATGTCTGTGTGCTGCGATCAGCGCCATGCTGCTCCTCCCTTACCCGCGACACACACCTCCTTTTTGCTGGTGCACGCATATTAAAAAGATTAAGAAAGAGATTCTGATATAACCTTCACCACCAGTGAGACTGATCAGACTGACTCTGGAAACTAAAACATCTACTTGGATGTTGAACTTGGATGTAGACGTGAGGATGTAAAGATGTGTTTCACACTTAGAGGCTACGTGGACGCCGGCGTTACCTGCGTCTGGACCAGTTTAGCTCGCATCTGATCGATGCAGCGGCGCATTCGATCCCTCTCTTTTTCTCCCTCGTCCTTCTCCCTCAGCAGCTCTTCATTCTTCCTCTTCAGTTCTTTCATCCCTTCATCCATTTTTTCTTTGTTGATCTTCAGCCAGTGCAGAACATCATTCCCCCCTTCCACTGGCTGCAGAGAGACATGAGAATACACAGCGTCAACGTAGACTGAAGAAACAATGCCAAGTAAAGGGGACGAGCTGAGATGCACCTTACCAGGCTGCGAGGAGGCGTGGTCTGTGTGTGCTGTTCTGTCTCTTCCACTCGTTTCCTCTCCCAGTGATCCAGAGTCTGAGAGAAGTAACAAGAAGACACATAAAGCTTCAGTAAAGCTGCTAACAGTCCGGAGAACAACTTCATGAATCATAATCACATTTAAACTTCCTGCATCTCACAATAATGCTGGTCCCTCTGCCGGCTGTCGCTTTTAGGTTGGAAGCTCTGATCTAAACTAGACTGGGAATAATATCGGTGCTTCATAAAAAATAAAAGCTGAACATGCCTCAGGAAATATTCCCTCTGAGTTTTACCCAATAGGAGGAAACTATCTTTATAGGATTGCTTTATATCACATATACAAAAATACGTACATAAGGAGCAACCTTCTTATTTCTGAAACAAAAACCAGCATTTTCTCAGCACGGTGACTAAACCTGCCATAAGAGCATCTCTCTGACACAAGAGCTCGTTACACTCATGAGCAGCGACTCAACAGCGATGGAAAAACAAGTCTGGGTACGTCCAAACTCTCCACTGTGGCAAGATTATTACTGGAAGATTCATAGTGGATTCATCCTGTTCTCCAGGCAGGTCCAGAAGACATGGCAAACCACTCAGAGACTTCTGAAACTCTTAGATTTTTCCTTTTCTTTTTAATAAATATCACCATTCAGTTTACCACACGGAGACAATAAACTTTGCACACGAACACTAAAAAGGAGAGGAAGCGTGAGGTAAATGGACTGTCCTGAATAGTAAGATCTGTATGCGATACTTACCTGCTTTATCGCAGGCTCTCAGTATCATTGTTATTTTGCTATGTGATCCCTGAACATTAATGTGATTGACACATTGTTTTTGTGTATAAGTCAGGCTACACACCTCTCTTACTGCAAACAAAACAGAGTTTAAAAAACAGACGTCCAACTGAAATGATGGACTGTAGCAGAGCGCTCTGCATTAAAACAAACAGAAAGTGAAAGAAAAATGTGAATAAATAATCACCAGCCAGCAGAGTTAATAACTCACTCTCACCAGCTGGACTGATCATTAGCAGTGATTATAAGATGTGGAGCAGCAAATCCGCCTTAACAAAATGGCCCCGTTAAGCCTTAACTGAGTGTGTATTAATCACTCTGTATGAGAAAACCACGGCTTATTGTTCTTTTAACCACTCAGGACAGTAAGACAGAGATCTGCTTCATGCCTCCGTATGCATCATGAATGTGCGATCGGACAGGAAGTGATTCATGTCTGCACCGATAAGCCTCCTGCAGCTTTTCTACGTGCTGGTGATTTTTAAAAAAACTTTTAGCAACTCAGATGGAAAGTTTTTATTGCACTTAGAGGAACAGCTGAGTGGTTTGTGCTATCTGCTTAGTGCGCGTCAGACAGAGGCTGCAACACCAACATAAACATTCAGCACATCCTTTCATTTAAATAAACACTTAGCACATAAAAACTTAACAGCAGTCTTCTCTACGCTCATTATGTCCCAATACTAGTAGACTAGTTTAAAGGACTGACCTTCGGCCCGTCCACCGGCCCATTCCTGGCTGGGCGTCCCTGCAAGTCTTCGGTCTGGCTTGAGCTGCAGGAGTGGTTAGAGGAAGAGGAGCTCGGTCCGTTCACCAGGCTCTGTAAGGAGTGGTTCTCCTGAGCCAGTCTCTCCACCAGGGCCCGAGCCTCCTGGAAACGACAGCTGAGAAACTCTCGTTCTTCTCTCGTTCTTCGCTGCCATCCCTCCATCTCTTCACAGCGTTGCCGCAGGGCCTGGTTGCTGCGACGCAGAGCCTCTGGAAGGCAAAGGGATCATTCACATTCATTAAGTTTCTGTTTTTATCTCAGGATTTCTTCTGTTACCACATGTTATATTTACATTCAAACATTGTGTCAACCATCCTTCCCACACATTCATCATGCTACAACTCCTGCTACGTGTGTGGAACACCTGGTCCAGGTAGGATCACTTGTGGTTTTGTTGCTGTGTAACTGACTTAATGTTAGTAACTGGGCCGTTTTTGTCGGACTGTTGAGCAGCACTTTAAGTAGAAAGGTAGTCCAGAGAGTAAATCAGTTAAAACAGGACAAATCAACTAAAATTGTGGATTTTCCTTCTGCTTTTGGACACAAAATCTGCCAAATAAAACCCAGAAATGGGTCGATTCATTCATTTTCTATAGCCCTAATCCAGCTGAGTGTGGCAGGAAGCTGGAGTCTATCCCAGCAGATAGCAGGACAGAGGCAGGTAGGCCTGGACAGGTGGACAGTCCATCACAACAGAAGGATGTTTTTATTCTTTCTGGAGGTTGTAAAGCCAGTGCAGCTTATCAACAGCTGACTCCTGCATTTTCAAGAACAACTATTCCTGTGGTTCCACTTCAGGAACAAAGATGAGTCTTTACAGTGATATAATGAACGATTAACAGAGATTATAAGGTAAACCTGCAGAACACCGATGTTCACCAGCCTTTACAGTCCCACTCCCTTCCTCTCTGGTCTATTCTTTTTTCTTCTCTTCTTTTTAGACTTCCTGTCTCCTCATCTGTCTGTGCTGATAAATGTATAAAACTCTTGGTTGTCTTTATGTCCGAGTTAATTTCGGATTCACTAGACCAGGTCTACTCAGTTCTGTCCTATGAGGACTGGAGTCCAGCAGGTTTCCAGTGCTTCCTGTTCTTATTAAACAGGTCAAACAGCCTATAAAGTTCTGCATATTTGACTCGGGTATGACTAAAACCAAGATGATAATATTAAACTATAGATAAAAAAAACCCTCCTGACTCATTTTAAATTTCATTCTGTGAGTTTTGCCATCTTATGAGAAACACTACTAACCAATCAGGCGTCTGCTGCATTATTTTATTACTCAGTATGTTACATATGAATGTACAAGTTTCCCAAGTTGATGTCCTGACAGTAACGCAATGTGTCATGGTAGCATGGTGGAAAATATCCGGATATCTCACTACACTGAGCTTTCAAGCTTCTTCCCCTCACCCCTTCTGTTTATCAATCAGAAATCCTTTTTTATTGTGCATTTGTGTAACGTACATCCTTTATACTGCCTTTATAAGCTCTGAACTAATAAACGGTGTGGTTTAACTGATCAAGTACTCGATGCAAAATGAACGAGTCAGAATAAAGCGAAGGAACCCTAAAATAAGATCAGCACGAGTAAAAAAGCTGTTTTGAAGGTTAAACTTGAACATAGTTCACATGACTGAGACCATCTTCCTCCTTCCAGTTTCTTCATATTCATATTCATATTCATATAGTTTCTTATTGTAAAACCGGCCAGTCTGCAGGTTGACTCATGGAGTCAGTTACCATGGTAACAGCCTCAGATTAAAGACTCACCATCAGATCAGGGTTAACATATTCATGGTCTCAACATAACCTCATACTGAAACAAACCCTAAAGGTTAACTGGGAATATTTGCCTGTGAAGCAGTTCTCTACACACCAGTAAGCGATCAAAACCTGACCCAGGACTTCTTCAGCATGTGATCAGTCAGACATGAGAAAGTAGTAATGCCCTGAATAACAAGGATATGACTATTGTTTCTAAGTCATTATACTGATACCTCTTAGCTGCTGGTTGTCACCCAGTAATCTGGTCACCACTTCATTTCCCGCGAGCTCAGGTGGGACCCTGAGGGCTCCTCCACTGTCCTCTGCTGACATGTCCCACTGCATGGGCCCATCAGGCTGAGGCTGCACCATCCCTACGGAGGCACAATGACCACATGCACGTTGTTCATGAGGAATAAAAACAACCCCCAAAGCAGCACAAGGTTAGTTTTAGTTTCACTTTTACTCCCCACTAGAAGCTACCGCATGGTCCCATTTGTCTTCTAGCTTAGCTTTTTGTGTCTCGATGTTTTTTGGTAAAATGTAGTCCCTCCTCTGCAAACCGGAAACCTGAATGCAGGTGATGGGGGAGCATTACGTCATGTGTCATCATGAGACGGAAAGGAAGCTTATTTTAGACAACTGATTTTGTGTGTGTATATAAAGAAATGTCAGTTTTTACCGCTTATATGATCAAAGATACCCGATCGCCTCTCTTCTTAAAAAGCTAGCATCAAATTAATGTTTCTTTTCTTCTCTACATTAACGCGATTGAAACGTCTTCAAAGCACCACTCCAGATGGAGTAGCTCATTTACATACACAAAACGTGTCTTACCTTTTCGTCTTGTTTAAGTTCTGTTATCTTATATTACACACTGTCAGGCAGTTACAAACAAAGTGGCTTATGAAGTTGAGTCAGCGCCAGAAAGCTGCTAAAGCAAGGCAGCTAGATAGAGCTAACTAGCAAGCAGGCTAACGTAGCAAACCGCTGACTCGGCACATTAAACAGCTTGTGGATTGACACACACAGCGACAAACACTAACGAACTGTCTAAATTCAGAAAATCATTTGTAATGTTCTGGAAGTTTATCCGGAGAAGGATTAAGTTGAGTTGTGGTTAGCTATTAATTGCGAAGCGACTGTTGTTAGCGCTGGATACACTTGCTGTTTTACCCTGAGTTTAGCCTCTCAGGCAGGACTGTTGTTTGTATCATCTTCAATTCTTACTGCTGCTCTTCAAAAGACAACTGCAACAATTTAAACTACACACCAATTAATTTAAAAACAGTAAGACATGATCAAATAATCTAGTTTATTTGTTGCGGTATTGATACAGAACAATTGTTCCTGATGTTATTATTTCAGTGTAAAAAAAAGAGTCTTATAAGGGGTCGATGTAACAAAAATGAAATCACAGAGATGGAAGTGACTGGCTTCAGGTCATCAGTCCTTTTTTATATACTGAATAAGTAGTTATTTATTTATTTTATACTTTCAGACTAAAATCCCTCCTTATGCATATTTTAACTTAGTTAAATTATTAATTAACTATCATTAATTATTTTAATGTAATAATTAATGCTTTTTAAAAAACTTATCATAAATACTAACATAAATATTTTCCTCTGCTTAATAAGGTTATTGTTTATTTTATTCATTTATGCTCTTGTTTTTTGTTTTTATGATTATGGAATTGTTTTGTAATAAAACACAATGAAACAGATCAGTACAACTTCCACTAATCAATAAGAAGAAATTGTACACATCATATATCTGTAATAGAGGAGTGACATCAGCAAACAAAAATGGGCCATTATTTATAGTGTTGAAAAAAGTTATATTTAAGCTTAATACAAGACGTTTGAAGCAAAGAAATAGGTCAACATGTTGTAAACTATTCCATAGTTTACAAAAGCAAAAATGGAGAAACAAACAACAAGAGTAATTTTACCAGAACAGGAATTGATGTGTGATGAGGAGAGTAAATACTATGATGCTTGATAATGAAGAGACAAATAAAAGGGAGTGTTGTTACTGGCCTGCATCTGGAGGGGGAGGATGATAATGTCGTTCTGCTAAATTTAGATAAAGAAATTAAAACTTGTGTGACGGTATGCATGACATTTCAAAGACATTTAAAAAAAACTGTTAAAAAGTTAACTGATCAACATTTCATGACATCCTGATGGAGAAATGTCTCTTGTCAGGGAGAGAGGTGTGGACAGGTACTTCATTGTGAGTAGGGGGAGTCCAGGAGGGAGATGGATACCATTACAGGTGTGCAGCAAACTCTTTTCTCTGTCCTCCAGAGTTTGATATTTCATCTCTGTCATTTATCTTCATATTGAAACATGTTTGTGTAAACCCAGTGCCTCACTACAAACCAAAATATGATAACTTTGCTGGTTTGGATATTTATGACAATTTGTAATAAATATTGGTGTGTACATGACACAAATATTATTTCATATCCTTTTATATACATTCTTCTCAAAGCATTCAATGTGATAATAAATCATTATATCTTTTTAAACCTTTATTAAGTGACAGAAACTCCTTATCATGCGTTCTCAATGCAGCCCTGATCTTTGAGGCATTTCTTTGGAAGGGACGGTTTCACTGCAAGGCTAAACTCAGGGCGAAGGATTCTCTCGGAGGCAGGAAATCCCCTTCCTACTTCCGTGGTGGGGGTGACGTCACGATGCTGCAGCGTCACGTCCTCCTCTGCTGATGTGCGTTAAAGTGAAGGAGGTGGAATCATGATCCGTGTTCCTGCCGCTGCAGCTTTTCTCCTGGTAACTTGGGTTTTTCCAGTTCGCGCGCTGTATTTTCACATAGGAGAGACGGAGAAGAAATGTTTCATTGAGGAAATCCCCGATGAGACGATGGTTATCGGTAAGCGGCTACGGTGTTAGCTTAGCACTACTAGCTTAGCGGCTGGCGAGCAGTGCAAACAGCTGGGTGCAGAAAAGATGAAACGTTGCTTCTGAACACCAATGTTAAAGAAGCGGTTAATCTATTTAAAATGTTTATTGTGATCTAAAACAAACAATGTTTCTGTCGGATTTGACAGTTAGTTAGTTAAACAAAAGGCATTAGCATAAACCTGCTTGTCTTTACAGAGTAGCTGCTCATTACTGTGTAGAGGAGCCACCTTCCACTGATATAATAATGTAACCTTTTTACCTTATTTATAAACTGACCTACAGCTTCAAACTACAATATATACTTTAATTTAGACACATTTTACTTGAGTATGCTCTGAAGTATAAAACAAGATTACTATGAGTGACTATAAATGACCTCAAGGTTGAGACCTCACATGAATAAAACGCAGCATCACAGAACATATAACAACCAGCCGGTCAATTAATGTACCAGATAATCGACATGATGTAAGTCAACTGTCACATATTGGCTCCATAAATTCTGGGCTTCCCTGGAAGTTCACTAGTCTGTTTTATATTGATGTTTTTGGAGGCTGAAGTAGGTTTAAGCTGTTTGTTTTAATAAAACCAGGATGTGGATGTTCTCCAGGTGCTGCAACCAAAGACTTGATGGAGAATATAAATCTCCGTCTGTCACTGGGGTAATGAACTCATAGATGTCTGACAGTACATTATTTCTTTAATAAGACAGACCTGTTTGATCCTGTTTATGTGTGTAGAAGATGCGGATCATAACACAAGCAGTTCATTGTGACCAGATATTTACTTATGTATGAGTTTGAACTTTAAAATGATCCTTTAACAGGAGTACAGTCTGAAGCTTAGTTTGCTTTGACCAGTTAAACCAGTGCTGGTCCTTTCCTGCTGGTTTTAGATGTTTCCTGCTTCAACACACCTGATTCAGATTATGGGTCCTTAACTGGCTTATGTTGGTCTTTACAACAAGCTGATCAACATTATTCCTCTTAGTTTGCTGTGTTGGAGCAGGAAAACATCTATTGTGTTTAAAGTGGAAGTACATCACTCCACACACCAGCAGCTTTTGGACAAAATAAGAAAATACAGGTGTGGGGGAGCGAGGTCTGAGAGGTGGTCAGAATTGTTGGTGTGCAGTACTAGCTTGTTCTGGTGAGGTGTGGTGACTCTGCAGGTTGTAGCTGCTGTAAGAGCCGTTGATCTCTGCAATCTGAGCTGCTTTGTGGGTCCAGATGATGCTCAGCAGGTAAAGTCTGCAGTCAAACTGTCCTGAAGTCAGATTTTCTCTGTAAAATGTAAAAGTCTAAACCTAGCAAATGTACACATACATCAGTGGGTGTGGCTTCTATGCCCCGCCTCTTTTCCATTTGGAGGGAGGGGCTATAGTCGTGTAGAGGAGCAGCATGTTTACTTCAACATCAGGAAAAACACCTGGCTTTAACCTGTAGGGGACGTTTTGGGTCATTTCTGACCAAACCACAACCTACTTTGGATAAAAGTGTAGCTGATGCAAAGTGCCAAAAATGGCAGTTCTCCCATCATCCACTAGGGGCTTCTATTTTAGGAATAATAGGTCACATTTACCTTCGTGACAACTGTGAGGTTTTTATTTTTTAAGCAACTCATCCATTTAGATGTTATTTAATCTTAAAATCCTGCATAATTATGTGTCCTTTTTATTGACAGGCATCCAATATGTGCTGCAGGAAGGCAGAGTGTAGCATAAACGCTGTTTCTAGCTGGCTAACAGCTTTAGCCAGTTAGCTCTTAGCTACAGGCAGCTGGGAGTTTGATCCACCTCTACACTCTCAGCCCCCTGATCTGCTCCAGTTCTTTACCCTTTTTCATATTTTCTGGAAGCAATGGCATGCGTGAAGCTGCCAGTGTGGCGACGATAGGAACCGTCCAATGAGCTTTTCAGAAACCTACTGGGAGGCTCCGCCCATCTTTATACGCTCTGTGTCTGTATAAACAGTCTGCGCGGGTGGACGGTTGCGTTTGGCAGCTAACCTCTCTGAGAGCGGTTCCAGGTTGTTAGCTAAAGCATATTTTGTTTTCAGATTGACCATTTTAAAAATTAAATAAAAACAGTCAGAGTAAAATTTTAAACACATAACAGATGATCCAGGTTTCACACCCTTTCCTGGCGCTGATAACCTCTGCATACAGTCACTCTCATCTGAATGAGACGTTTGTGTGCTGTCTGTCTGGTAGGAAAATACAGGACTCAGCTGTGGGACAAGCAGACCGGTTCCTTCCTCCCATCAACCCCCGGGCTTGGGATGCACGTGGAGATCAAGGATCCGGACACAAAGGTGAATCCAGAGGAGTAAGCTTTCTGATACTCGTGTACGGTATAACTGGAATCTTCCGGCTTGGCTCTCGTTCCAGATCATTCTCTCTCGGCAGTACGGCTCTGATGGACGTTTCACATTCACCTCTCACACGCCCGGAGAGCATCAGATCTGTTTGCACTCCAACTCCACCAAGATGGCTCTGTTTGCAGGAGGAAAGCTGGTATGGACACTCGCATCATCGCTGCTTTTCACAGCACCTTTAAAGGGCCATTGTGTTGCCATGGTTACGGTTGTGATGCTAAAAACTTTATCATGCTGTTACTTTAGTTTCTCATCCTCCCTTCAGAGAAGGACGACGATAGTTTTTAAAGAAAGCAGCCGAACATAGAGCTTTAGAAGCAGACTTAAGTCTTCTGGTGAATTTTTGTTTTTTTATTGTTTTTGTATTTTTTAGTCTGCGTACATGAAGGAAACAGAAAACCAGAAAAGATCACATTAGAATGGAAACCTACAGGTTACAGGTTCATCGTTTAGACAAACTGTGATGTTAGTGTGCAGATGATACCTGACCTGCAGGCTTGTTTAGGTGAAACAGTAGGAGACATTATTTATGTAAACATTTAATCCAGTTTAACCAGTGCAAGCAGTTTCTATCAGCTTTATAAGGCTCCCCTCAGACTGTGACGTTAGAACCGGAGCTGCTTCTTTGTTTTAGTGTTCAGTTTGCTGACCTGATCTCCTCTGCTGCATCGTTACAGAGGGTTCATCTGGAGATACAGGTCGGAGAACACACCAACAACTATCCGGAAATCGCAGCAAAGGACAAGCTGACGGAGCTGCAGCTGCGAGTGCGGCAGCTTCTGGACCAGGTGGAGCAGATCCAGAAGGAGCAGAACTACCAGAGGGTCAGTGTACAGATTGCAATGATCCTCAAAAACAGGGACACCATCAGCAGTCCATGGCAGGGTGGAACATAGCACATGACATGACAAAAAACATCTCCACAGTTGGATTTTAGAGCTCTTAATTTTATTCACTCTTTAACAATCAGTTTGCAAACTGCTCACCCATGATAGGAGGGATACAACAGGCCTCACCACAGCCGGCCTTTACATCAGAATCTCTCTCGCTCCCTACCATTACACAACCTTTAAATATGTATAGATGAACCCATTTTTAAAATATGGGGATCTTTGAAATAACAAATATTCACTGAATTATTTACAATCTATTTCCACACAAGCTTATTTACATACTTAAATACATTGTGACAAAATAAACTGAATACATAACAAAAATACATAACATAACCAAATAAAAGAACTAATTAGAAATATCACTATCATTCCCCTCTCTGCTTCCTTGGTTCAACCCAACCAGGTAATTATGAGTAAATTCTTTGTAGCTTGAGTCCTGAGGCTGTCCTCATGTGTGCACTCCATGAAACCACACCAAGCCAGGCCTCAGAGAGAGAAATGTTAGTGACCTCCAACAACAAAAATAATAAATAATGTCACAACATAATAAACACAATCTCCTTAGTGAGGGGTACTGTGACGCTACCCCTCACAGTCAGTTACAAATGTCTCTGCGTCACTGTGAATGTGTGTTTGTAAGCCGGGCTTGGGATGTGTGTTTGGCAGTATCGCGAGGAGAGGTTCCGCATGACGAGTGAGAGCACCAACCAGCGGGTTCTCTGGTGGTCCATCGCTCAGACCCTCATCCTCATCATCACGGGAATCTGGCAGATGAAGCACCTGAAGAGTTTCTTTGAGGCCAAGAAGCTGGTGTAGACTCGGTGAGAGCGGCGTAAACGGAGGAAGTGGGACATGACCGTGGCGTCCAGGCGGAGACGTGGTCCGGATGTCCACCATGATGGCAGCGGTGAATCCTGGAAAAGTTTTTGTTTTTTTCTTTTCTCGTAAATGTTTTAGGTTTTTAGCTTCACATTCCTCCTCGTCTCTCTCATCAGGTGCAGGGAACATCTGTTTTCTCACAGTTAACGAACAGAGTAACTCGTTAGCTCGCTTATTATTCAGTAGTTTTCATTATTCCGGCTTTTGTTCACAGGACGATCCGACTCCTGCAGAAGCACGGCTGCCTCTCACGCCATCAGATATCACTCCACTTAACCGCTTTCTAATAAAACTGCCGCTTACTTATTTATTAGTGCTTTTCTCAACCGTTTCCTCCTAAAAACAGAAGCTTAATAATCATTTTTCTGCTTGAATCTAATTTTATGCAGAAATTCCAGTTGTAGGAAAGAAAGTTTTACCTAACATCACCTCTGTTGGACACATGGGGTTTGTATAAAAATCCATTTTATAAGGGATCTGAAGGGATGTGGTCCTCGGATACCTGCAGAGAATTACCTGAATAGTTACGAGCCATCGGCATGATCATCCGGCCGTGTTTGTGAGTCAGTTTGACTCGTTTGGTCACAGATTTTCCTCCTTTTGGTGGTGAGATTTACATCTAAAAGAATCTAAATCCTGCATTAGGTTTTACTCATTCAGAACTCGTAGCTTTGCTTCATTATAGACGCAGGAAGACGAGGAGACAACCAGTCAGAGCTGCACGGTTCCTGCAGTTACCAGCCGTCCATTAATCCATCGAAACTCTAGAAGAGTTTAGATTTCCTGTACAGATTTACCCCGTTGCTGCAGAGCTCACTCTTTATTATCAAACATAACTTCCTGTTGGGCAGATGAGGGTTGCCTCAAGCACGAACTACCACTGATTGGATGCACATTTAGGTTTGCACCTCTGAATGTTGCTGAAAGGACCGCAGTTCTGTGTCACCTCTGCTGATTGGCTGTAATTTATGCTTCAGAAAGTCGACAAAGCAGCTCGAACAGCAAATCTAACATTTTTCCTGATGTATTAAATATGACCAAACCATCTTAAACACCTTTAAGTCTTTATTTAGTGGGCTGCTGAGCAGCGCTGCTCTCGTAGTTTTACCATCAAACCAATCTGAATCAAATTAGTGGCGATGGCATGAAGGAGGGAGGGGCTCGTGAAATAAAAGGCTTCTGATTGGACACGCCTCTCGGTGCAGAATGATGATGATGATGATGACACATAGGGCGATACGTTTCCTCCTGCAGCTACATTTAGACATTAGGCAGGATTTTTTACTTCCTAATGTGAAAGAAAACGTATAAATAGAGGTACTCTCCGTCCGCTGCAGGCTGCTCGGTTTATCTGTCCAGGTCTGTAAATACAGTTTGTTGTAAATAACAGCTTGTGCTTGTTTTCTACTGGCTTTTATACAAACCCAACACCACATGGGTGTTAAGCCTCATTAAATCGTATTTATTTTGCATTAGAAGATGTTTTATTTAAATTGTTATTTAACTGTTTTGCATAAAACAGTCTCACTTATTCCTACATGCAGCTTCGTCCATGTTTTAATTTGCCGTAAATAAGCTGGATTTCATCTCCATGTGCTTAATAAAAAACTTTCACCGGACTTTGTGTAGTCGTTTGTGCAACCGAACCCAGAAAAAGAAGAAAGGAGCTGCAAATGGACGAAATTTTCAACAGTAAGATTTATTGCTTGGCTTCGTCCTCGTTTAGAGCCAGACTCCAAACCAAACAGACTGAATGTCTTCATCACAAGCCTGTTTTCTTTAGCTGACAGTTCATCTTAAAGAGACAGAAAAACACTGCTGGTGATGTCACAGAATCTATGATGACATCACAGCAGCAGCATCAAAATCAAACTTAGACTTTGCATAGGTTTACTCCCGTCTCCAACAACATCACGGCACACACGAGACCAAACACTACACAACGTTCTCATTAATATCAAGAATAAAGATTTGACACATTTGGGACATCATATGAAACATATCAAACCCACGATACTAAGTTTCATTATAAAGGGATAAATGATTTATTAAATCAAGTCTTTTTCCAGTGTACAATAAAAATGGTACATCGTTCTGACATCTGGGCGGCAGGAGAGATAGAAAACAACACAAGCACAACGAATCATTAAAACTCAAGTTGTTTGTATCCAGTGACGTCACCAACAGGCTTCCATGAAGGGGCAGTCAGAGCGCTAACAGTTAGCAACACCCGCTGGACACTAAGAAGAAATAAAGTCACTAATTCTGAAACAAACTCCACTTTAATGCTTAAAAGAGCAAAAAAAAAAGTTTAAAATGTGTTAGAAAGTCAGCCATTCTAGCTGCACACAATGTTGCATGTTAGTTTTCCACGTCGAGACTTTTTCATGGCGGCTTTGGAAAAGCTCTTAGTGTTCAGACACAGTCAGGTGGTGCATCTTCTTGGCAGCTTCCTCTGACACCACTTTGGCGGTTTTCTCGGGGCTGGGAGCCGGACTGGGAATGGGACTGGGGTTAGGAGTGTTAGCTGCGCTGTTGGGGTACTCCCGGTTACCGAAGATGATGCTCCCCACTCGCACGTTGGTGGAGCCCACTTCGATCTTCAGCCAGACGCACATGAAGGCACAGAAAGAGAGTCGTTACAGAGGAACACCTGCAGAAATGCTCATCATGAAAAGGATTGGAAGCTGCTGGACATGGAGAATAAAACATAAACGCCACTTTCACACAGGAACATCCACCCAGGTACTTCAGTCCCATAGGCTGAATTAATCTGATGTTTTTACTTTCAGCCTTCTGGTATTTTCTGGACTATCGGCACGACGCTCCACTGTCCAGGAGCCTCGTGTACAAATATTTGAGTGGTTTTCATACTGAAAGGTGGCCTATGGCTAAGTGTAGATCTGAATCAGATGTAAATCTATTCATAGGCTCGGTCCTTTCACTAATAAATCCCATCGGACCTGGATCGGAGCAGTTTATTCACACACACACATGCAGATAATAAAAACTAAACTGCATGTTTTTACCTTGTAGCCTAAACGCCAGCAAATAATGATGAATATTTTCCATAATATGGAACTGATGTGGTTGAATCAGAAGTGGGAATAGGATAAAACTTTCAGCACATTGAGGACAGGTGGGCGGAGCCTCCCAGGATGCTTTGCATGGTGGGCAAAGCGTCCTGGGATGTGAGTGGGTTTTATTGATTGTTTTTGTGTGAAATAATGTGAAACAATTATTTAATGATCATATTAAATAGTTTTTTTTAAATTAACCTGCTTTCTTTGTTCAAATCAGACGCAGTGCTAATGGTTACTTATCACACTGTTCCTTAGCTGAGAAATGTACGTCTCAACAAACTGCAAATGGATGGAAGCTCACCGCGTGTTCAAAATCAGTAGACATGCCCATGCTGAGCTCAACGTCCTCCAGAGGAAGCTTCAGGCTGTCGCACACTTCCTGCCTCCGGCTCAAGAGCATCTGCAACGAAGCAAAGATCACAATGAACCCAGTAGAGAAAGGACCCGGCACCACCTGATCCCGATGCAATCCAATAAAGATACAATTCTCATCTTCATCATGGAGTGTCGGAAGCTCGTTCCATCCTCCACAAGATGCCAGAACTTTTGTCTTGTTCTGGAGGACATCCTCCAGCTTATCAGCACTCGGGTCGAGCAGAACCGTTTTCTTTGTGGGCGTGGTTAACGTGGAAACGCGTTGGGCGGAAAGTTCTGTGTTCCTGCTCATGCAGGTCGAACAGATCGTTTCCATTAAGAGCCGATGAAGGTGGTGAGAAAGTAGGACAACGTGCACAACATGCTCGCTGTCCTGGACAAAGTTTCCTCATAAATAAAAACAAGAACAAAGTTTGTGCTTCTTGTGTAACAAGCCGACCACTCATCTGGTCTTTGTACCTGAAAGTCGGGGTTGGGGCCCAGGGTGAGGTCGTAACCATAGCGACCGATGGTCATGAGTCCTGAGAAGTGCAGGGCGGAGCACTGAGACACGATGTGCTTCACCGTGTTGACCGTTTCTTCTGGTGGGAGGCCATGTTTACCTGCAACACAGGAGGTTACCTTCATGCTCATTAGCAAGACCCAGGATCTCCTACTGCCTCTCCTACTTCATTCCTTCATTCCTCTCTACATCAACCCATCAGTTCTTCCTCCTAATCCATCCTTAATCATTTTGAGATTTATCTATGAAACTCTTCATTCATCCCTCTCTTTTAATCCTTCCAGTTTCCTTCCTCCCCTCATCTATCAAGCCAACCTCCATTTCTCAACTATTCTCACCTGTCCTCCACCCCTTCATCCTCCCATTCATCCTCCCTTTTCTTCATCCACCCATTTTACCTCTCCTTCCCTCATCAATCCATCTTTCAGCTGTTTCTCCTTTTATCCTTCTCTCATCTATCATCCATCCCTTCATCTTCCCTCTGCTCCATCCATCCATAAATAACTTCTACCCCTCCATGAGCTGCCACCATACTGTGGTGGAGGGGTTTGTGTATCCTGAAGCAGCTATGTTGTCTGGGTCACGCAAACAGGTGTCAGGGGGAGGGATCAGACCAAGAGCGGCTCAAAGACCTCTATGATAAAAAGAACAGGGAAAAGAAGGCTCCCTTGCCCTGACACGGGTCACCGGGGTCCCCTTTGGAGCCAGACCTGGAGGTGGGGCATGAGGGCGAGCGTCTGGTGGCCGGGCCTTTGCCCATGGGGTCCGGTCGGGCTCAGCCCGAAGGAGTTACATGAACCCCCCTTCCCGTGGACTCACCACCTGCAGGAGGGGCCGTAGAGGTCGTGTGCAGAGTGAGCCGGGTGTCGGCCGCGGGCGGCAGCCCTGGCGGTCCGATTCCCGGCTACAGAAGCTGGCTTTAGGGACGTGGAACGTCACCTCTCTGGCGGGGAAGGAGCCTGAGCTGGTGCGTGAG
>JBAMHV010000014.1:26033678-26043919 GCA_037177535.1 Pseudomugil gertrudae
AGCCCCGCTCACACCGGGGATCGAACCGGCAACCTTCTTGCTGTGAGGACACAGTGCTAACCAGCTGCGCCACCGTGGAGCCAAAAATTGCGAAAAACGTGATAGTACTACAGGTCATAATTTTGAAGTTTTAATATAACTAATATTATGATTGATGGACAGCAGTTGCACTGGAATGAACTGGAAGACCAGTAGAGAACTTGGATAAGGAAAGGATGGTTTACTAGTCCTCAGTGCTGGATGAGATCCTACCAGCCATGGATGCCAGGAGGGTGACTGAACAAATTATAATTCAGAAAGTCTAATAAGTTATATCAGATCTGAGTCAGTACTGAGGAGGACAATCCCTCCCACCTCCCCATGAGAACATTCATGTTTGACTCTGGTGCTTATAAGCAGACAGACCTTTCAGCAACAGTGAAAGAGCTCAGCTTCCTGAATCTGCTCTGTCCTGTCGCCCTGGTTCTGGTTCTGGTTCTGTATTTATTCCTCCACCCCTCTCACCTCTTTTTAAAGCATGTAAATTTGTATTTGTTTCCTCCTAAAGTCAACAATCATCTCTTTAGTTGCATTTGTTTTTGCAGCACCTGACAAACTGACTGACCAGATCTCTGTCCTCAGCTTCTAACACCCCCCTCCCCCCCAGCTGCAGAGTAACCTGAGCATTTATGCAGATGCCAGGTCACGTGGTGAGCATACAGTCTCTGCTATCTGAGACCTTTGCAAACTTTTACCCTCTTATTGCTTCTACCAGGACAAAGTGCTTCCTGCCCCAGAAAATAGAGATAAGCTGCGTTTCTGAGCTTGTTCCAGAGGATCAGTAAATGTTTCCGGACAGCTGATAGAAACTTTTATCAGATCCGGTGCATCGTTCATTAAATGGAAAGATATGCAAACTGTGGCTTAATACTGGTGAAGTAGTGCTTTTAGTTTATTTTTTTAAGCGGCCCCTCTGCTTGTTAGCTTTTATATTGGCCTGGAAAATCAGTTTTCCAGGCTTCATGAACTTAACAGTGTTTCTATAACAGACTCAGAATGAAACGGCATATTTCAGCTTGATCTGCTGTTCAAGCAAATCTGAAGAAACGGGACAAAACTGTGAATATGAAAGAAACTACAGATGGAGTGGACGCTTCAGAAATCCAGCAGCATTTATAAAGCTGTACAAAAACCAGCACCTCTACCATGGTCCTGTCTCCACACAGGCTGGGAACCAGGATTACACACAAAATATGGAAAAACAGGAAACAGCGACACCAACGACAGAGGTATAAATAAAAAAGATGTGAAATTTGATACCATCCAGTTTCTACTGCTTGGTCGCGGGGGGGTCTGGAGCCAGTCCCAGCTGACATCGGGCGAGAGGTGGGATACACCCTGGACATGTCGCCAGTCCATCAGGGCCAACAAACAACCACGGACACACACATTCACTCCTATGGGCAATTTAGTGTCTCTAATCAGCCTATCCCCAAGGTGCATGTCTTTGGACTGTGGGAGGAAGCCTGAGAACCCGGAGAGAACCAATGCTAAGACGGAGAACATGCAAACTCCACACAGAAAGGTTCTTGGTTGGACCTCCTGAAATTTGATATTTGTGTAAAATTCCCCTCATATAAAAACTCAGTGCTGCAGCTGCTTTACGCAGCGTCTAAGTGAGGTGGAGAAATCTGCTTCACTGATAAGTTATTTAAGTCATTTTTGCTAAGGTGTTGTTTGTTTCTTTCCAACTCCTGCACCACCCTCATAATGGCACCAAATGTCCCTCTGCAAGGACACGAGGTGCTGTCCTCACCCTGTCCAACAGCTGCAGCTCTGCAGGGACACAAACTTTGACATTTCACCTGTAAATAAACCTGAGATGTCGCACTGTATCTGCGCATGTTCACTTATAACCTGAAATAAAGGACTGAACCACCTGCAGCCTGACCCGGTGTCTCTGCTGCATTTGCTTCCAGTGCATCTGTGGACTTACTGGTTTTCTCTGCCAGCATCTGTGGGAGAGGCAGTGTGCTTTCTCTGTGGCGTGCACGTGCCTCCTGTGCACGGGAATGTCCCTTTCCTCTACACATTGATGTCTGACCACCTGTTTTTACTTTCTGGAACCGTCTGGTCATCTGATGGGACACGTTGACAGCATCTGTGACCTGCTGACACTAGTCCAGGTGATGTCCATCCTGAATTTTGACCTCACATTCCAGAAAATTCCTTCTCTCCACTCTTTCCTCCGCAGAGCCGTGATGGAAATGAGACAGTTAATATTTATCGGGGTGTACACAGGACCTTTCATATCCAACATGACAAGACGCTCCCTCACATGCACCATAGTTTAGTACAGATTCTGATGTATAAACAGAAACAGGTGTTTGTTTTAGCCAATGTGGCAGCTTTTCCTGTTTTCTGTACACACACCACCTGTAGGCATCTACCCAAAGCCCCTGTCCCCCGAGATGATCCATGTATGGCTTTTTAAAGCCTGCTGCTCATTAACATAGGCTTTTTAACTTTCATTATGCACAAACTATTTTACATCATATACTGAGTTTCCATTTGTTTGCTTGTCAGATATTTCCTCTAACATTTACATCATAACTTTCTTGTTTCATATATTTTATCAGAAAGAACCAGAGAAAAGTAGACTGATACTCTGGACTGTGATTTTCCATATAATCGATGTTGCATAAGACCCAGAAAAGACCCGACATTGGTGACTTTTCATCACCAGAAACAAGGCAAAGCAGAAAATAATCTCATAAATGTCGTTTTAATTTTGTCAATTATCTATAAAGAGCCATAACCCAACTTACAAAACACCCCAGAAAACAGTTTCAAAACCTATGAAATCCTGTTTCACATGTTCACAGTAGCTGAAAATGTGTTGATCCAAGTCGTTTCGCTCTCAGTCCGTCAGTTTGCATAGGTAGGAGGTGTGACCAGAGTCCCAACCGAGGCCTGGAGCACAAACCCATCCTGATCAGGGCTGATTATCAACCAGGCTGCTTCCATAAACGTGTCAAAGCCTCCCGAAAGGGCAGGTGGTTTGAACAGAGGGACGAGACGAAAAGCAAAAACATGAGGTTTCAGTTTCATAATGAGAAATGAGTCTGAGTCAACTTTCTGCTTAAAAAGAACAGAAATTTCTAAATGATTTAAATGAGAAAAGGCAGAAAACTGGAAACAAATGTAAAAAACTGAAAGTTTAACTGATCACAACAAAAATCCGCCTTTAAGGAATTCATCATTATCATGTCCACGTCTAATGACTGAGACAAAACTTAAATAAACTTTTCTCATCTTCATTTAACCTTAGTTTGTTTCTCTGCTTCAGCTCGTTGCACTCAGACTCATTTCTTACAGCAGGTTAAGACAGGCTGAAAACTACACTCTGAACCTTCACGATGCACGGCAGAAGCAGCACCCTGTGTAACTAAAGAGGTGAAAAAGCAAACACAAACAAAGGAGTTTATTTCTCGCTGTCCTGCATCCGTCTTTGCAGGATGTTGGGAAGAAACGACCGTCTGGAGGAGGGACTGGTGAACCATGAAGCATGCTCAGTACAGCTTAGCTTTAGCTGCGTTAGCTGATTCCAAACTAAACCTACTGAATCCCGTCTCCTGCTTCAGATGCATTTTGTTTCATCTGCAGCACAAAGCAGGTCAGACAAACTGATTAATGTGCAGAAACAGCTGTAGTAATTATCAGCCCGATGTTAACGCCAGGCTCCTAAAACCTGTAAAACCAACACATGTCAAACACAACTGGTACTGACTGGTTTTAACCCCTGCTATGCAGGTACAGACAACATTAAGTCATCAGGATAATAAGATATAAGCTCCATCAGTGAAGACATAACTCTAAAGGCAGCCATGGATGACATTCGTGCAGAATCTCAGGCTTTGCCGGCCTGCTGCGTGCAGCTCTCTGACATCCTGTCCTCCTCCACCTTGACTCGCAGGTGCTGCTGACAGTGTTGGAGGAAAGCATCCAGTGCCGAGAAGCCCTGCTGACAGGGCACACAGTGGTACAGCCGCTGCCGCTTGGAGCTCGGCCATTTGCACTTGTCCATCTCGTTGGTGCACACGCTGCACTGTCTCCTCCTCACAGAGGACTGGTGGAGCTCCATGTGCTCCTTCAGCTGCCACTGCAGAGAGAAAACCTCCGCACAGGAGGGACAGGGGAACTCTCTCTCATCCACCTCCTCCACCACCTTCTCCTCCCCCTCGGGCACTCCTCTGCACCTCTCTGGAACAACAATATTTCTTAATCCTCGGGGCTCTTTCCTGGGCCTTCCTGGAGCCCTAACTGTCTTATTTTCTACTTGGTTTGGTTTTTCTTTATTTAGGTTTTTTTCTGTTGACTTAGAGTCTTCAGTGGTACATCCAAAAGACTGGTTTCTGGTGGCGACGAGGCCTGGAGCTGCGTGTCGTCTGAAATGTGCTCTTAGTGACAAATGATGAAAGAAGACTTTGCTGCAGAGCTGACATGGATACGTCCCTGTTTTCCTACGCTTGATGGCGACTGGCCGTACCTCTCTCTTAACTTTTTTCTCTCTCCTGTGCTTCTCTCTTCTGTGCACATACAATTTAGTGGTGCTCCTGAAAACCATGTCACAAGAGCGACAGGTCAAGAGCTTCTTTTTAGATATTGGCCTCGTATTTGCTTCTCTATTAAATTTGCTATTCTTTTCCGTCCTCGTCTCTTCATCGGTACTTTCATCTTTGGTCTTTTGCTGCTCCTCGACATGGTTATTCTGTTTATGCCGCTGCAGTGCATCTGCTGTGCGGAAGGTTCTTGAACAGAACTGGCATATGCTGCTTGCTCTACTGCTAGGTCCTGGGCTGTCCGAAGAATCGGACCGAGTGGAATCACCTTCAGAAACATGTGGAGAATCATCCGCAAAGCAACTAGCATGGATTATGTTTGATGAGGATGGTGACTGACTGCAGCCAGCCTGTTGATGGTGCAGCAACGCCTGCTTCTGGCTGAAGCCTCTCCCACATGGGGCACAGGCATAAGGACTGCTGTCCATGAGGTTAGGCTGAAGGAGATGCGACTTATCCTGCAGCCTGCCTGGATCTGCATTCCGAATCCTGCATGCAGGGCACGGAGAACCAAGTAGTGACAATCCCTGACAACATTCACACCGGATAGAATCCCGATCACATTTGTGCAGGTGTAAGGACGATCTCAGGGAAAACTCCTTTCCACACGAGCGACACCGATGAGGCTTGGGTAGTGTGTGTTTCAGTTCCTGGTGTTGCAACAGATCTGCTGGGTATGAGAAACCCTTGCCACACTCTCCACAAACATAGGTGGTCTGGTGGGATGGTTGATGCCGCTGGTTTGATGTCTGCTGCTTTGGGTCAGCACGTGCTATGAAGCTGGCCAACCTGGAGAGTGTAGTTGCAGGTGTGGATTGGCTGAAGGACTCCCTGGATCTGGTGGCGCTCCAACTGACTCCATCCATCCTTCCTCTGAGCCTCTCCTGTTTTAACAAACACAAGGAGTCTGAACAAGACACATTATTGAGGCATTTAGTTGTGTCTTATCAAATAAGGTACGTGTCATACAGGAAAGCAGATTAATCAGCTGGTCAATGCTTGACAGTGAAAGAGGAAGTTTCTCTCCTTACTAATTTAGTACTTTAAGAGCAAAAATTATCAGAATTAGGCTTCCAAGATTAATTAAACTGGCATAAAATAACTGTAAAACATTCACAGAGCAGCTATCTATTAACTTAACAAAAAGCCACTACGTGCGTCCATGTAAACATTAGCAACAGTACACAGGCTAGCGACATGTTTGCTAACGTTAGCTCGATGCTAATGCGGCTAGCCTGGTAAAAATGCATTTTTCGTGCACTTTCATTAACTTCCACGACGTACCTGGACTCTCAGATAAACGTGGCGGGACTTCTGGGTCCACTGCAAGTTAAAATGGGACGTTATGGATCCTCAGCGGCTGGTTTGGACGCTACAAGCCACATTGGCATGGCTGCAGGAGTCAGTAGAAGCCAACATAGTGAGGAATTTCCTCCGAGCAGTCAGGTTACTTCCGGCACGTGACACAAAGCTGGCTCACCTTCATCACGTGACCAAATCACCAGTCAATAATAATAAATAAATAATAATAGTCTTTCTTTGCAAAGATTCTTTTGCTTTAGAGGGGAAAAAGTTGGACTTTATATGTATATTTCTTAAGTTTCACTTCTTTGTCTTTCTTCCCATTTTTATTAGAAAGAATTAATCAACAGTACAGGTGGTTTTGGAATATGCTACATAATCTACCTCTAGGAAGTAAAGCTACATATTTTTGGACTCGTATAAATGAGTGAATAAAGAGGGATGTTGGGGGGAATGGATTAATTATTTTCTACCACGCAGGTAATAATTTATTAATAGACAATACATGATCACATATCAGTAATATATTCTTTGCTTGCTTGTTTCTGGGTTATACAGCTTTTATAAGAATAAAAACCCTCCAGCTGATATTCTGTGACTGAATGGTCACACTACCATAGTTACTTAATTAAAGTAACAGAATAAAAACAAGAGAAGTTTCTGTCTGAAGAGTGTTTATGGAGTCGGGTAGAAGATGTGAAGAACTTTCCATCATGTTCTGCAGCTTGTGCAGCATTGTTTCCTCAGCTCCAGTTCAGTTCCCAGTACAGAACCACCCTCCTGAAGTGGTTTTCAGCTTGCTCAGTCACTGTACGTCACTGGTTCTGCAGACATTGAAAGACCTTCCTCCAGAAGTAGACTCTGTCCTTTCCTTTCTTTCTAGATGCTTCTGGTCCTGATTCCATTCCCAGTCCTGCATTTCCAATACAGTTTGCTGTCCCCCTCCTAAGATGCAGTCTTTTGTTTACTCCTTAAGTCAACCGTAATTTCTTTAGTTGTGTTGAATTGTTTCTGCAGCTTCTCGCTACCTGACTGACCAGTTTATCACTCACACTTCCCACAGCTGCAGAGTAATCAGAGTATTTCTGCAGATGCCAGGACTCAGAGTTGTATATGAAGACTTCAGTGTGACTGAAACACCTTTCAGTCTGCTCGCTAGCTAGTCCTAAATCCAGGTGCTTTGGAGGTTTCCACCTGGAGTTTTTTGAGCTCCTCATACAACAGGAGAAGCTGAATTGTATTAAAATCAAAGAAGAAGATTCTCAAAGTGTTGCCTGATTCGTCCAGACCAGAAAGGACTCGGAGATAGATAGAGAATAGCGTCTTCAACTGCAAACCTTTTTGAAGGTCATTTAAAGGTTTTCTATAAGCTGCATTATATAAAATCTCATGTTGTGACCACTTAACAGCTAAATAATTCAAAGTGTTTAAACAAAGCAGCTCATAACTTGTAAGGATGAAACGATTTTCTCTACATAAGTAAAACTGTTACACATTAGTTTGGGATTTTAACACACAACCATCTAAATGGGTTTCTGCTGGGCCTGTTTTCTTCCTCAGACCAGATGGAGCGGATGGTCTGAGGAAGAGAAAATCTCCAGCGAGCAGCAGCTGTCTGGACCAGAAAGCAGCAGGAGACCACACCGGGTGTTTGCCCTGCTGGCCTCGATGGCCGGTCTCGAACTCTCCATGGAATGTCCTGCTGATATGATGCCCTGCTCCCCCTACCTTCCCCCATCCTGCCTCAAGCTGCTGATACCTGCACCAGCTCTCTCAAGGACGCTGCTTTCAGAGCTCCTATCCTCCCTTTTTTCTCCTCACCTCTCCAAAATGTGTGTTTTACTCCCCATCTGCTACAGACATGCCTTACAGTCATCCTGATCCCGTACTGTCAATGTGTGTGTGTGTGTAATCCTGGATGGGCTGTACTGAAATGAATTTTGTTGTGCTGGGATGCTGGCTCAGCTGTTCCATTTTGTTCCAGTCAGTAAGAACTGTTCACACAGACTGAACAGGACATGGAAACATGGTCTGATGAGTCTCCATTTCAGATGGTAGGATCAGAATCTGCTGGAAACGTGATGAAGACGTGGATCCACCTTACCCGTAAATTCTGCTGGAGCACACTGAATTGATAACTTGCAGAAGTGTCTGCGTGATGTGAAAACATGGAATAAATGAAATCACAGTGTAAAGAGGCACAAACACACATGCCCCACATGTGAGCACATGCCCCTATACTGCATTCGCTTCACTGACTGCCTTTTACGATGCTACTGCAGGCTTTAAATGGTTAAATGGTCTGGCACCGCTTATCCCGCTGAGCTCCTGCACATTCATCGTGCAGGTAGAGCTGGAGATCTGAAGACCAAATGCTGTTGGTGATTCCCAGGACTCTTGATGGAGCCTTTTCTGCAAGTCCCCAGACTCTGGAACGTTCTTCCTCTGTGAGTGCGGCCAGAAATCAGTTTACACAGCGGAGAGCACACAGAGAGCATGAAGACGAGAGCAGTCTTTGTACCACTGTCTGCTTTTTGTTGTTACTGTTGGTATTATTCTATTTTCAGGTGTGTAAAGATACTTTATGAATAAAGTTTTGATTTGATATGATGGTTTACTGGTGTTTATTGTCCCACTAATGTGTAACCTCCACAGCCTACCCGAGTACTGCTGTGGATCATGTCCACCTGTTCCTGAGCACAGTGCAGCATCTTCTGATGGAGGCTTCCAGCAGGATGACGCACCATGTCACAAAGCTCACATCGTCTCAGAACCAGACAACGTTCCCGACATGAACACAGACCCAGAAGAAGAGAAAATTTGGTGCTGTAGCTAGAGCCTTGTGGGACTCCAACAGAGCAGCTTAGGGACGGAGGACAGGAGATTCTCATCATGGGACGTTTCGCCATTAAAGAATTAAGGGAGGTCCAATCTGATCTTGACAAAGTGGATCAAATAAATCAACCATGTACAATATTAAAATGTGTTTATAATCAACAGAGTGGCTGATAAAAACATTACACAGGATTTCATAAAGAGGTGGATGATCAGCTCTCACATGGGCCCAGTATGCTGACGCTACAGATGAGCCAAAAGAAGCATGTTTTAATGGAAAACATTAAAGATATTCTATAGTTATTCACCCTGCACACTTCCATATGGGACATGAGCTTCAGTGTCTTGCCCAAGGACACTTCAGCATGCAGTTGGATTGAGCCTGGAATCTAACCACCAACTTTCAGTAGATGGCCGCTCTTTTACCTCGTGAGCTTCTGGATCGATGCTGATCTGACACCAACATGAAAAACGTATGACATCACATCATTCTGCAGACATGGAAACCCACCATATCCCCCACCCCCCTCTGCTGCAGGGATGTCTGATTGGACAGAGACGGGAGACAAACACGACATGAAGAAAATGTGTTTAATATAAACAAAAAGAGGACAGCGAGTACGATTCATCCAGCTCGCTGGCAACTTCGCACACTAACGCAGATTTGGCATCATGTTGAAACAGCACGAGCCAACACGCTGGCTCAGCCTTTAGCTACTGACATCACACTCTGACCTTCACATAAAAACACCATCACGGCTGTGACGCGATCACGTGGCTCCTCTGGAGGAATGGAGACGCTTTAAGGCGACAGGTGTGGTGCAACGCTTGGAAAACATTCAGGAAGAAGATGGACAATGTCCAACACCACCTATGGGTTTCCTTGTGATTTCTGCATCTTCAGTGGTTTAATCCACTCTTGTTTCGGAGCTGATCCTCCAGGTGGACCTGATGTGATCAATAACTGCCATGTAAGCCTCTGGAACCTTCTGAACACCTTAAACGACCTGATGTCTCTAAATCAGTGCTTCCCAAATGATTTTCTTTGAGGACCCCCTTCATGCACATAATAAAAATGAGAGGTATACCAATACATCAATCTACACCAATATCACACGATCAATAGACTTTGATCCAAATAGAAAAAAAAATCCATACTATTTATCAAACAATTTTATTTTGAAACTCCTGTAGTTAGATTTCCACTGGCACGTTGTTTCCCAGACTCGTTAATAAGAACTTTAAATGATTTTCTAGTTGCTTGAACGATTGTTTAACTGCCTCTGACATCATCCATCCATCCTCCACCGCTTATCCGAAGTTGGGTCGCGGGAGCAGCAGCCTACGGAGGGAAGCCCAGACTTCCCTCTCCCCAGACACATTCACCAGCTCGTCGTGGGAAGGGGATCTGAACCGCGAACAGCCTGGAACACCTCACCAGGAGGCATCCTAACCAGATGCCCGAGCCACCTCATCTGGCTCCTCTCCATGTGGAGGAGCAGC
>JBAMHV010000014.1:26044019-26056911 GCA_037177535.1 Pseudomugil gertrudae
ACCAGATGCCCGAGCCACCTCATCTGGCTCCTCTCCATGTGGAGGAGCAGCGGCTCTACTCTGAGTCCCTCCCGGATCATTCCACAATAATTTAATAGGATCTGGAACGTTACTGAATTTGAGGGATCAACAAACGCTGAATCGTTATCCACTAAGATCAATATTATATCGTATCATGGTGGAACTGGAAGCTTACATCCCTGTGAAGAAGCCACGCCCCCCTCCTCTCCGGGCTTAAACCATCCAGGTGTTTTATGCTTAGAAAAGCATAAATACTGTTTTCTGGCCGAGTCCTGTCCTCCGATGAAACCAATTTATTTACCTCTTTAAAACAGGAACATTATTCTCATCAGCTGCTTGTTTAAACCCCCAGTTCTAAAATAAATGCATCACCACAACCTGCATCACAGGTTACAGTCGTCCTCATGTGTATTCCCACAAAAGATCCATTTTACAACAACCAGAGGCTGAAAAGGTCATAAAAAGATTTATCTAAATTATTATTTAGTGAAAGAAGACGTTGCTCTGAATGAATAAATAATAAAAGCCAAACAAACGGGACATGTTGGAGCATAAATCACCTCAGATTTCCACTTAAATGTTATTTATTTATTATTATTGTAAATTTTATTAGTTTAATAGTGACATTTGCTAAAATATTTCTATGAACAGTTTTTTTTTATTTATTAAAACCTTTCATCTTATTTCAGTGGCTCTAATGGATAAATTTGTAAATCTGAGGATGACTGTCAGCGTGGGGATGTTTTATTGTGGCTGGTCACGGGAAACGTTTCTAAACAGGTAAAAATGTTGAGGAAAGACTTCATCTGATCATTCTTCCAGCTGATTGCTGAGCTCTCTGAGCAGGACGACCTGCAGATAAAGCTCTTTAACTCTGCTGCTGTAAAACGGACTCAGTAATCGTACATTTGGTAGCAAAACCTCCATCAGTTGGTTGTTATGCAGGTTTTTAAAGCAGGATTTTTATTTAAATATATTTGTGACATGGACACATAAGTTCTGAACTGGTTTGGAAGTGTTTGCTAGCACCATTCTTGTTGACCAACATTAAACAGCAAGTTAACAATCACTCGATAGCTTTTATAGCTTTTACCCTCCCAACATGGCGGCGTTACCAACAATGAGACAACCTACACTGATCAAATAAACCTGTGAGGCTTCCTTAACACTGGGTTTGGGACCACCATGTGTGCAGATAAGCACTAAAGCATTAATGCAGATAAATGTGATGTCATGAACACCAGCATATGCCATCTGGGGGTCTAGAAACGTTTGAGAACCACTGAATTAGACTGTGAGAATAAAATCCTGGTGTGGAGGTTAAATGATTTATGTGCTGAAACGAGAGCACATTAAACTGAAACCAATGCATGAAAAACAAGCTTTTTTTTAACGGAGTCAACAGAAGAAAGCGAGTACCAGTGTGTCATACTGCAAAGGCTTGGTCATGTTTCAGAGCTGCCGTCTTCAGCCTTGTGCTTCAGTACCAACTGAACTCACCGTTTGTCCAGAAACATGCCTGTTAACAAAACCCTCTCATAAAACTGTGGTTCAACACTTTAAAAGCAATAAAAAGTCTCTTTTTTTTACATTCATTGTTATCTCATTTCATCATTATTGATCTACTGGAGCTAAAACTGAAAACCTCACAGAGATTTAAAATCTGGTTTAGAAGCAGGAAGAAATGCTCACAAGCATCTCCGTCGTACACCTGACACGAGTAAAAGCCACTCTCTCTCAGCGCTGGAAATGTATGAAACGTACTGCATGAAGCCAGTTGAGGAGGCTGATTGTGCATGGCAGGTTCGGTGAATCTGAACCAAACACAGGATCCCGAGTGTGTACTATCTCTAACAGCCGTACAGTGACTGACTAAAAGTTACCTGGTTTTACTAAACATTTCCCCGTAAAACACAATCTGTAGACACCATCGTTCACTAAAAGGAAGATCTAAAATACGCCGTAACACCATGAACGTTTCAGTTTAGAGACGACAAAAAGAGCCTGGTGGGAGCACCAGGAACCCAAATCCTGATAAAAATCCCCCCGTTTGTCCCAGACGCTGGTGTGATTCCATCAGTCTGGTCCAGTTTTACCTCAGTCAATAAGTCTCTCAGATCAGCCTGGTCCAGTCTCAGTCCAGCTCGGTTCTTCCCTGATGTAGAGGTCTGAGGTCTACCTCTTATAATGACTGGGTGCGTCTGCAAACATGTATTTGAGTCTGTAAGCTTCAGCCAGGAGGAGACCCACCTCCTCATTCCCCCAGTGGATGGTAGGAAGGTTCTGCAGGAGCATGAGGAGGCCCTGAGGAGCAGAGGGACAAAAGCAGGCTGAGAAGACGGTTTCTCTCCTTTTGTTTGACCACTATCATTACATACAGTGATTCTCCAAAAGGTTCTTCAGTCCCAAGCAGCAGCTGTGGTCTACACAAGACACAAGTATACGCTGTGTATCCACTAAAAAAGGTCTGATGTGTCCCTGTACCCACAGAAAAGGCTCAAAGATACGTATTCACATGGTTTCATGACATAACACTCTTTCTCCTGGTTATAAATTCCCCATTATAATAAAAACATCTAATAAAACATAAAATCGGCAATAACAACATCACTGGGATCACTTTTGATCCAGGAGCCTGAAACCCTTACAGATTAGCCTGCACCACTCTCATATAAAAAATGGATATTTTCAATGTGGTTTTAAGCTATTTATAAAGCTAACATAAATAACCATGCATTATGCAGCTTTATATTGATATTTTATTTGACTTAAATCCAACACCCAACCCACATGTCTGCGATGGGTGTCTCTGACACTTCCTTTATGACATAAAATGAGCTAAATGACCTGAATTAGCCTGATCCAGCATCCTACTCTTCTCTATGCTTAGAAGAAAAACTATCACAAGGTGATCTACGCTGCCTTACAGGTTTATTTCAGCAGCACCACTGAAGAGGATCACAGCAGGTGTTCAGGTAGAAAACCAAAAAACCTAACCCCATCAGCAATTTGCTGCTCAAAGCTGAGTGATCTTCTAGCTTAATTTATCCAGAGGCTGAACGTGTCCCATCCTAACGGGCTTAACATCCTGTCGGGCTAAATGTGCTCCCGCTGAGAGATTAGTGATGTGACAGGAAGCAAGGTTTGTAGTTAACTGAGTGAAGGGGGAACAGTTTGGATGTAAAGGATTCCAGGGTCTCCCAGAAGTGAAGACTGGGGGGGCTTCATGTTTCTTTGCATTAGATTTAATCAGAAACATAACATGTCAACAATCCCTTCTCTTTAAACACACTGGTACCTGAAAGTCAACCATGGAGAGGATTTCTTTGCGCCACTCGATGAGGAAAGCAGCGCAGACGTACAGGTGGAAGTGTGAGAAGCCCTCTGCTTCAGCCTGTGAACAACAGAATAGCACAGTCACAACCCATCCAACCAGCAGGGAGACAGCTCATAGACAGCATTTCATCCTGTATCAAATTCCCATCGATAAGCACTGCTGGAAGGTAAAGTATGCTACATTACTACATAACTCAGGTTAAACCCTAATCTAACTCAGGAAGGTTTTCCCAAATGCTCAACTTCTCATGTTTAAGGAAAAAATCCTGGAAGTCCTCTTTGCTCCGACACAAAGATGCATCCAGAACCCCCCCGAGGAAGGAAAAAGCAGAGGAATCTCCGTTATCCAGGACAACACTACACCCTCAACTGGAAGACAACTGTTCAGAGATGACTCTGGCTCTACCTGATAAGTATCCCACAGACGGATAGTGCAGCGAAGCGGCAACTCCCTCATCAGCAGATTGTTCATCCACCGGAAAGCAAACTGCAGGTACTCCACTTCATACCTTTTGAAGTGATTGTGAATGTCCACTGGAGACAAGCAGAGACCAGACACAGTTTTAAGTTGTGTTTTCAGCTCCAGATGTTTCTGCTGGAACTTGTCATTCTTACCATCTATTCTGCTGACCAGCTCCTCCAAAGCTTTCACCTTGTTTTGGATTCCAGGCTGGGCAAAGGTATAGTTGTCCTGAAAAATGATCGTTCATCATTCATTTTCTATATAGCTTAATCTAATCCAGGTTTGTGGGGAATCCAGAGTCTATCCCAGCATTTAGTACCCATAGAGAACCCACGCATACACTGGGAGAACATGCAAACTCCACACAGAAAGGTCCCTTTTAGAACCTCCCGCACTCTAACCACTACCCTACTGTGCAGAAAGAAGATCCCTTCTCTGTAACTGGGACACAAATACATGTAAACACGTGTAGTTGGTCTCACCTGAATGCCATCCAGCAGCTTGCTCATGCACCAGAAGCTGTCAGCTTCAATGTTTCTCTGGGTGTCCAGCGGCAGCGCTGCCACATCAAAGTTCTCCACATCCTCCACTGCAACAGCAAAAGGCTGATCAAAACCATCATTCTTCATGTTCTCATTAACACCACCTGATCCTTCCTCACTGGAAACAGCTCAACGTTCCTCATTAGAAACATCTCATTACTCTTTAATAGAAACAACTTATTATTCCTTCATGTACAGTAGATAACATTTAATATTTAGTCTGTATTTAAAACATAGTTTCCTCAAACAACAGTATTAGAGCAATGCTACAGGCTGTTTGGGTCAGCCCTCACTGTGGCTGTCTGCGCTTCTGTGTTTTATCTCCATGCTTTTTATGTGCTGCTGTGTACATATCCTGTTTTTAACCTTTCCTTTCTTATTTAAATCATCTTTGAGCTCTATATAAATAAAATGCATTAATACCTCCGCCAAGGAGGTAATGTTTTCACCGGAGTTTGTGTCTGTTTGTTTGCTTGTTAGCAACATAACTCAAAAAGTTATTGATGGATTTTGATTAAATTTTCAGGATATGTTGGGAGTGTCACTGGGAACAAATGATTAACGTTTGGTGGAGATCCAGAAAAGATCCTGTATTCTGGATTACTTTGAATTTTTCAGTAACATTATGGTGCTGCTTGGCAGAGGTCTGCGCTCTTAGAGTGCTTTTCTAGTTATTATTATCATCATTATAAGACAACATGCATGAAAACTTGACTTACTGACAAACTCAGACAAGAAGACGACAAAAAACGGTGTGACCAGATCATTGATGCCCTGGACGTATCCACTGGCTGGATGACGAATAGCCCAGATGAAGAGGATCCTCTCAAAAACCTGAGGTTAAAAAAACATGCGTAAAAAGTCCTGATAATTATGTTTGTGCAACATTTCAGGCACACAGGTGAAAACTGAGCCACAGCTGGTGGAAAACACTGGGAAAAGGTAACTCCAGTACGGTATGTGTGTAAAGCTGCAGCGTTTATACAAAATCTATCAGAACTTAAGAGGGTTGGATGAGGTGTTCGGAGTTGGCCTGTAAAAACGAATCACTGCTCTAACACACTTTGCTTTTACCTCATCACAGATTTCAGGTCACATAGAGATCAAATAAAATGATAAAAACATGTTTGGGGAAGCTGATGAGCTCATTAGTTCTGCTTTTAACAGCAAAGTTCCTCTGAAACGACACAATCTGATGCAGCTTCTTCCTCAATGACACAGCAAAACCTCATTTTACTCAGACTCCAAACTTTCTGTTTCAAAAGGTAAATCTAAAACTGAATGTGGCCAAAATATAACTAACTCCTGAGTATATGATTATACTCAGTATATGATTATACCACAGCTACTAGCTGTAGCTGTGGGCTACATGTAGTGATCCAGTCCCAATCGAACCTGGTTAGAAGAAAAATGAAAGTTTTTTTTTTAATACATCATAAAATATACCAAACCCATGATATTTCCTGTTTGGTAATACGTTTGTAAATAAATAAATCCAACATGTGCCACTGGTTCTGTCTTTATAAAAGTTACTGGTATTAAAACCACATTATGCAACACAAGTAAAAGAAATAGCCCCTCCATTACCTTTAACATGCTTAACTCAAACTAAAACATCCATAGGAAATAACTTTGGATGTGCTGTGATAAGGGCGATCACACAGTGTGTGATCCTTATGATGGCCTCTGAATGAGCTGGTGAAAACTCATGGCATCTAAACTAACCAGCTCACCGTGTACTAGCAGAGCAGAGGAAATTATGAGCTGAAAACATGAACACACACATGTTTGGTGTAAAACTATTTTATGATTTAAAGCAGTTGTTCATACACCTCAGCAGCTATCAGACCCTCCAGGGACCACCTGTGTGAACAACCAGACCCTTTCTCTGCTCAGAAAGAGGGAGGTTGGTTCCAGATAGAAATATTTATAGCAGAGTGGTAAAAGCTAGGATTGGAAAAGGGGCTTATCGATGCAACAAACATTTAAACTTTTGGCCTGAAATCAATCTGAATGGAGATCCCGGCTGACACGGAGGCTCGGTAATGTGATCCGATGGGTTGCGTTTACATGATGGACAGATTTAAAACCACTGGAATGGTTTGACATGAGCAGGGCCTGCTTGTCTGGAAAAAGAGGACTTTTCTTTTGAACCTTTTGAACTGTGGAAATGCTCAACAATCCTGAACTCCTTCAGTTTGCCACAAAAACGTTGCATCTGTCACAATCCCATTCTGGTTTAGCTTTCTGAAAACCCATTATGTCTCACAACTTCCACATGGTTCAAGCATGAATAGAAACATTCACCACAAAACAATGCTGATCCGATGGGATCCCTATTCGAGGACGAATAGATCAGCCTGGGTGTTCAGACATAAAAATCACTCCATGTAAACTTCTACTCATTTCCTCCCATTACACCTCTCATTTTATACATTGCTGCCCTCTGGACCTATGGCTGCTGCAGATGTCTCATCCCGAGGATAACAAGTGCAGCAACTGTGTTTTGTAGACAGCTTGCTTCACTTTAGAGACTGAGTTGGGAAGTGATTGATATGGAGAAGTCGTCAGTGTACCATCAGTAGGACTCATACCAGAGTTTACTAACTATGTGTGATTTATTGTAACAGAAAGGTAAAAGATTGAAAGAAGAAAACAGAAGTACATGTTTATAATGTTCTCACCTCTTGTACTGCAGGCTGCTGAAACAAGGGAATCAACGGGTTGGTTCTGGGAATGTCGATGTGAATCTACCAGGAGGAAATAATCACAACAGATCACAACGTCACGTGTTTGTTTTCACGCTGTTTTGTGGTTTTACAGGTGATTACCTGTCTGTAGGTGTCTTTATAGTGCTCGTCTGTTCTGGAGTGGTAATACTGCTCTATGAACCCAAAATATTCTTCTCGCTTTCGTTTGAGGACCAACTCTCTGCGCTCCTTGTTGGCCGGCAGGTAGCCCTGACCGAGACAAGAGAGAGAAAACAAAACTTTTCTTCCTCTATGAAGGTAAGCGACATGGGCAGAAAAATAAAATAAAAAACACATAACAGTATGATCCTTACAGAGAGAAGTCTCCATGTGATAGGCCGGACTTCTCTTGGAATTCCTGACCAGCTGTGCTTCCGTAGTTCTTCTATATCAGCACAAAGAAAGACACAAACACCAGATTAGCGTCAGCAGGGATCAACTTAAAAGACTCAGCTAGATGTAACCCAGCAGCGTCAACCTTTGCTGTGTGTTTATCACACACAGAGGACGTGTTTAGTCCTTCCGGCAAACATTAAAAAATCTTCTCTGGGTCTGAATTTTAACCGGACTTAAAATCCAGAGAAGATTTGGAGACCTAACCTCAATACAAGGAGCCAGTGTATAACAACAGCACAATGTTAAGACTAATATAATTAAGACATTATTAAACGTTATGAGGACATTTGAAATCCTTTTTCTTTTGGGGGAATTTGTCAGGACTTGTAAAGAACACTGAGCATATATTCCACCATGAACCAATCACAGCCTCTGCTTATAGATGCAACAAGTTAGCTATTTTAAAGAGACAAATGGACGAAGCATTTCAGATTTAAAATCTCTATTTTAAAATCTTGCTTACACATCTCAGCTTAAGGATCTTACTCTGAGCTCTCAGATCAAGCACTTTGGCTTTAGCATGTCGGTTTGTCCCAATGAACAAAAAGAATAAGGCATGCTGCACCTAGATCAGTGTTGGGACTCGCCAGCAGCTGCCTGAATTTGTCGAGCCGGCTTTTCTCTCGTACGGTCATTGGTGGTGCCCCTGAAGCATTCTGGTCAGAGATGCGAGCCACCAGCGGGATGATGGGACGGACTGGGAGAGACTGCTGCTTCTGTAGCGTAGAGCGCACTGCAGAGGAAACATGGTTAAAGCAACTTAAACACTGAGGAGTTTACAGCTAAATTACATGTCGGAATATAAAAACCATAGTCATATGGTTTTTATTTAAATAATACCCTCAAGGTTGCATTTAAATTTCCCAACTTTGCCTCAATCACTCCTGTGATTAAAGATACATGGCCTTTCTAAGGCTGAGTATAAGTGTATGCATGTGAAAACAGCTTAAAGTGTTGCACGTAAAGATGTCAAAGTCAGATATTCATGAGCATCATCAATATGATACGAGTGTAGTTTAGCTGAATAGTCACTTTGTTTTCGTTTCACTGTTTTTACAGGTTAAATAAGCTCAGAGGATGAATCTGAAGCAATATGAATATGCAGGTGACGTCTGAATAAACGTCCAGGTGCTCGGTGAGAAGCATGTAACTATTCATGAGACAGCTGGGTCTGAATATGTCGTATTATGAGACGTCATACACAGCCTGCGCTCAGCTAAACTCTGTCACCTCCTCCCAGGTTCACTGTTTTCTCTTTTTCCTCTGGAAATCCAACATTTCTGCTTTTTCTCAGATGAGTTGTTGGAGCTGGGGATGGGAGGGAATTAACTGATCAATGAAACAAACAAAGCACTGGCTGATATCACAACACGTCTTCGTTTTTATACCTTCAAAAATATATTATAAGTAAGATGTTTTGCTCAGTTCAGGTGAATAAAATCTATATTTACGCCTCACATGCTGTTTTCTTCATATACTCCACAACTAGCTGAACTCAGGCCACAATAGTTCTATGAAACGATTCATATACAAACAGAGTAAAAAGTAAAAGTATATTTAATTTAATCTGGATGAATTTCAGCAGGAATCTAAACACTGACATCACCTTAAATGGTAATCGCCTAAAAAAAAACCCTGAATGAAAACTAAAAATAATTTACAATCTTGTAATTGATTTAAATTCATTGTAATAAAGAGAGAAATATTTCTATAGAAGCTGATGTTACTGGAACCAGCTGGAATGAGAAAACGCGTTTTCCAGAGCCCAAACAATATGAAACAGCAAAAGATAAGAGCGTAACTTATCATACAAAGCTTAAAAACCTTTAAAAGTCTCTTTTCCTGCACCAGTAAAGATGATTCAGAAGACACATGTCAGCAGAGTGACGAGTACATCCTGATATAATCCCAGCAGCAATCCCCACATAAGCTGCTCAGCTCACCTGAACCAGAACACACCACGGCTTTTCTCCAGCGTACCTGAGGACGAGCTGAGGTGTACATCACTATTAGACTTCACAACTTTGCTGTTGATGTGGTCAGACTCTGCATCCTCATCCTCCGCATTATCCTGGAGGTTGTGACTGTCCATCCTCAGTGGAGACAGCGGATGAGACAACACACTTCCTGTGATGTCCCGATGATGCTGCCGTCGCTACGAGGACATGAATATGTTAAAACCAACATAGAGAGTTTCTCTGATGACTTCAGACCTGCACATAGCTGCTATAAGGATGCCTGGTATTTACTTGGTTGTGTGCAGATGATGTAGAGTCTGGTATGGAGGCCACAGACAAAGTCTGGTAGGTCTCACAGAAATCCTCGTCCTCCTCATCATCGATGTCCCAAGCGTCATTGGTGCTGCGGGCAAACTCGTGGAAGCTAGAGGCTTTTTTAGACTTTAGATTGTTGAAGTTGGACTTTGTGTCTTTAGGATATCTGCAGGTAGACAGAATGAGATTAAACAAATAAAAAATAAAATCATGAGCTGAATAAAAAAAGAAGGTAACACACACATATAAAAACATTCAGACACAACATCGCAAACAAATATATCCTTGAAATCCAACAAAAAACAGACCAAAATCAGGAAATAAAGACTGCATCACACATGCACAGCACTGGTGCATGCAACCCACACAAATCCAACAACTTCAGGCATTAAACACTGACAGTGCGTCCATGCACCATGCAGCTCGGCCGCACACTGAGCACTTACGTGCGTCGCAAACGTGGGTCGAGAGGTGGATGCTGTGCTCCATAAACCGGCTGCACACTGCGGAAGATAGCGTGAAATAGTCTCACCTCAGTCTGACCCAGCTAATCAAAACCCGACGACATCTACAGATTAATCATTGTTCAGAGGAATGCTGTTGAACACTGCCCCATCCAACACATTACCATGCCAGTAAGCTACCATTCAGATCATTTATTACTTAAAGATTTATAATGAAAGATGGCAGTTACCCTTACATTTCAGCTTATTTTTTAAACCCATGAAAGCATTTAAAGCTCCAATGTGTTAGAGGAAGACATCTGGCTCTGAGGAAGCCCAGAGCCTTCTGTTCCCACTGTAAGTCCCTGTGAATATCTGCATCTCATTTATGTTTGTTTGTTTTCAGTCTGCGGGGGCAAACCTGGTGGACAGCTTGCAGAACTCCCACATTGTTCACCTGCTGAGGTGGGCAGTATGTTCAGCGGACGTGGGAATGGTAAAGCTGGGAGTGACAGTATAGGCCGGAGCCATTGTTTGTACCAGTGCTCTATTCTTTATCTCGTTTTCCTCCCAGAAAGCTGAGACAAGCTGCACACAAGCAGACAAGCTTGGCTGTATTGTGGTGTTTATTGCATGTTTGTTCTCTTGCAGTGATGAAGAGTTGTTCCTGTTCTGCATCCAGAATGTTCCGGGATCCACATCTATCTTTAATATCATGTAAAACCTGTTGGGAACGTCTCCCGGATTTTCTCACCGTGTATTGTGGAGTTATATGCAGACATGCTGAAAATGGTCCTATCTCACAGTGAGAGAGGATCCTTCACAACATTCCTGGATCCAGATGATGATCCGGATCATTCCCAACATTTAATGGAGTTTAAGTTAAACCCGTTCTCAGAAACACATTATGAAAATCCCTCCACAAGGGGTTGCGTAAAGATGCTTACAAACAGACAAACACCGGCAGAGACAAGCTCTTTGGTGAAGGTAATGAAAGGCAGCAGGTCTTGTGTCTGAGAACTGCTCTACTTATCTGACAGCACCAGACTCTCTTGTTTACCAGTCTCACACTGGTTTTATCAGGATCAGCTGAAGGACGGCTAGCAACACTAACAGCTCTGCTTCCTGTTCAAACATGCGTTTGTGTTTCTAGTCGTCCCCATCAGCAGTTCCAGAAACAGATCAGCATGCTCCCTAAAAGACTGAGCTCCTCCCCTTCAGCCTGTTACGCTGAGCTGAAAACTCAGGAGCTGGGTGGTCCAATCAAAGAAGTCTGATCAGCCAGTAACACAAACGGCTGGAAGTACCTGTCAGTCTTCCCTTCCGGATTTAATATAATGCAAAGGTGGTTTCGAGAAAGGTTTGCAAGTCGGGACAAGCCTGACTTCTGCCTCATTTATACATTTGTCTGAGGCTAACAGGTAATCTGTACAAACCAATAGAAACCCGAGACAGGAAAATAAAACAACAGTTATTGTGACATACTGTGTCATTTTGGAAAACTGAGTGTCTACATGATATAAAAATTATTGCTCCTTCCTGTTGTGGTAATCCGAGTAGATCTTTACGTCTTGGATGGCTCTGTGTGAACCTGAAAGCCTTCTGCCAAACTCAGTGCAGGTTGCTGAACCTCAGCATGAAGGAGCTAAACATCTTGTTTTAGCATGAAATCAGCCATCATTGCTGGTTTACAGACATCTGTGAGTGCTACTCGGTTTAACTGGAAGAGCGAATCTTTGATGACAAAGCACGAAAATGAAATTTGACTTCAGCCTCCTCTTCACAGCTCGCCATCAGATTTCAATGTTGACCAAAAAACTCTGAGGAGCTGCTTCAAAGCTGAAAAAATTATTTAAAATTAAGAGGGCGGCTGTCAAACAGACAGAAACAGACAGTAAAAGACTTTCAGAAACAGATGGATTTTCATCCCGCCGGACAAAAGTTCCTCGCTGGGGTGAGAAAGGAGATCGCATGTCAGCATATCTTCATAAGAAGACAGAGGACAAGTGGAGGACACGAGAAACAATAAAACTGTATCTGCAGAACAGGAGCACTGTCTGGAAATTATGTCATTAACACATCATGAGAACCTAAACGTGGACCCGAGAGATTCATCTGGACCTTCAGCTGATCCATGATCTACTACTGGGCTGGCAGAAGCCTCATCACAAATGGTTCCCATAAAAATGAAGCCAAAAAAACATATGAAAAAGTATTTCACATGACAAAAGAGCTGGTCTAAAAATAGGTGACAACAATGGGACTGGTCTTTCCCAGAACCCAGACCACATCACCACTGAGACAGTCTGTGATCATCTCGATAGAAAACATCTAAAGTAGAACTTTGGAAAGTCTGGAGCTTCCTGTCCAAAGAGATGTCCAAAGTCAGTCATTGATGGCCGCTGTCTTACAGGTTTTCCATTCCTGGGTTTACCACCTTAATCCAAACCAATGTGTTGCCTCATGGCTCAAAACTGTTGCACTATATGGCATAACACAGTACAGTAGAGTGTCATTAAGGATTTAAATTGTGTTTCAGTGCTGTAAATATGCTGTTCTGGTGTGACATACTGAGGAAACAAATGCCAGCTGGTGGGGGGTGGGGGGGGGGGGGGGGGGGGGGGGGGGGGGGGGGGGGGGGGGGGGGGGGGGGGGGGGGGGGGGGGGG
>JBAMHV010000014.1:26099235-26111505 GCA_037177535.1 Pseudomugil gertrudae
TTTCACCACATCACCCCCATCCTACAGCAGCTGCACTGGCTCCCAGTCTCTTCTAGGATAGAGTTTAAAATCCTTCTATACATTTTTAAGGTTATCCACAACCTCGCCCCCCCTTATCTATCAGATCTCCTGCACATTGTCACTCCGTCCCGCTCCCTCAGATCATTGTCCGCCATCCACCTCACTGTTCCCTCTAGCCGTCTCAGCACCATGGGGAGGAGAGCATTCACATCTCTGGAATTCCCTCCCACCTGTTCAAATCACACCTCAAAACTCACCTGTTCCAGAAAGCATACTCACTGTAACCTCTCTGTCCCATAGTTTTATATTGTATAGTATTTTATTGTATATAATTGTGTTTTATTGCTTTGTGTAGTTTTATTGTCTGTTTTTAATGTAAAGTGACCTTGACCTTTTGAAAGGCGCTTCTAAATAAAATGTATTATTATTATTATAGCTATTATAACCTAACATGCATGTGTTGTGGGAGGAAGCCGGAGAACCCGGAGAGAACCCACGCATACATGGGGAGAACATGCAAACTCCACACAGAAAGGCCACTGGACAACGCTCCCTAGCCTGGGCTTGAACCAGTGACCTTCTTGCTGTGAGGCCACAGTGCTAACCACTGTTCCACCGTGCTGCATGATATGAATATAGTGCATGAAGTCGTGTTAGTGCGCTCATTGAGACACAGCCGATGATTCACTGCATTCCTGCTGCCTCTTTAGCCTGCATTTGGGTCCACCACCGTACCATCTCCCAGTCTTTTTGATAAATACGGATCTTATCTCCAGTGTTGTGTCAGCTTGCAGAGAGGTCTGGACTTTTATTAGATTCTCTCCTCTTTCAGTCATTCTGTCTGGGATGGTTGTCTTGCTGTTGTAGCTGTTAAACTCATGGCTACAGAACCCAGATAAGTTAAGCCAGTGACGGTAAGGTGTCATGGCTGCAGAACAATCCCACACGATCATCCGTCCACTATAGTGACAATGCTTGTCTCTGAGCATGGTGCTTTTTGGTCTTATCTGTCTTTAAATGATCTTCATCCTCGTTACTGCTCATCAAGTGCTACTTTGTTTATGCTTCCTCCTGGTGTCAACACACACCTGAATACCTGAAATCAGCAAGCAAAAAAGAATCACATGAAGACTAAGTTAAAGAAAAACCTCAATATTTGGCTGTGAAAAATATCTCTTTTTTTATCCTCTTCTTACCTGATGGTGTCATTGATGGGGGTATAGGTGAAGACTGGGGCGCTGAGTTTTACCGGTTCAGCGCTCGAGCCGGTCTGGTAGGCTCTGACAACTGGGAAGCGGGGACAGACGGGGTCGCGCCGGCTGGCGTGTTCCCATCTTAGTCATTTGAGTGCTGAAGAAAAAAGGGGAGCAAGTATACATCACCAAGGTGGGGCGTGGACAAACGTTTTTCAGTGCTATGCGCATGCACACGGGGATAAACCCACTAGCGATAGCTGTAAAGGGCGAAACCTATATGAAATAGAAGACTGGTTCAGTAGCTGTGCCTAAGTGCTGATTCTGTATCTTATGTGTGTTTCTTTGTAATCTGGATTGGCTGTACTTGAATACTGCATTTCCCTCTGGGTTGAATAAAGTTTTTTTCATTTTTCACTCATAAAGTCAAGTCAGTGCTGTTAAACCCTCAACCTAAAAAATTAGTTTATTTTCTCTTCATTAAATGTCAACATGCCTGCGTGGCTCCTCTGACATGTTGACCTGCTTGCTGCTTCATGTGTCTATCCTTCTCTCTGCCCCACATCCTGTATTTGTGCCGTAAAACTACCTGAATGTGCTCTTTAAGAGGAGAAATTGATCCATATTCATTTGTAATATCCCTCTAATAGTAAATTCTGTTGCTGCAGGCAATACTGTAGCATGATTCTGACCTTCGTCTCTGCTGAATGTGAATGTTCTTCTCATAGTTGTACATCTACAGGGAAACAGATTAGTTCTGTTCCAGTGTTTCACTTCGCTGCTCACAGCTAGTCTGTAATAAATACACCATCACACCCGTTTCACAGGAGAACATGGAAGTGTTCATGCATAAAGTGAAATATTTAAAGTGCATCCATCATTTTGTTAGCTAGCAGCAGCTTGATGAGGTTAGCTCCAAGCTAACATTAACTAAAATGTTAGCCAAAGAGTTCAGAATATTAACCCCAATGTTTTATACTGTGTCCTCACTCTGGAGCTGTGATTATTTATTATTTTATTGATTGATTATTATTAATTTGATATTTTAACAAACCCAAAAAACTTTTTAGCTAAAATTTAACAAATGGCACCTCAAACGTGAAGATGCCAGAAATGCATCGCTTTGCAGAAAAATGATGAACTTTTTATTATTTTATTCATTAGATACACTATATCCCCTTCACCCTGAGGGAGTTGTCTGCACATTTGTAAGGATAAACAGTCATTATTTCTTCTCCCTATCATAAACTTGACCAACACCTCACCCACCTGGGGTATAAGGTATATGGTCTGCTATATATACAATATACAATCAAATGGGTGCCTAAGACCAAACAAACAGAAAGGAAAAAAAGAATAAAACCCAAACAAATGGAGAAAAAACAACAAACAAACAAAAATTATATTAAAAAAATCCTTGGGGGAGGGGGGGCATGAAATATGTAAATTAATAGGAGTGAACACACTGGGTATGTGTAAGAGCAGTTAAAGTAAATGGTAAATGGTCTTGTACTTGTATAGCGTTTTCTACACACCAGTGCACTCAAAGTGCTTTGACATATTCGACACATTCACCCACACCCTCACACAAACAAACACACATTCACACACCGGTGACGCAGCACTGGGAGCAAAAGTAGGATCATATATGTTGCAACAGGTTTTATTTAACAAAAAACTTACAGACTAAATGTTTTATAAATGTGGTTATTACCAACGGGGACCAGCTAAGACCAGAAAATATTTAAAAATTAGCTTCAATGGAGAAATTTGTCGAAACGTTTTCCTGTGCATGTGTAAAAACTTCTTTCTAAGAGTATTCACAGGTCTGGATTTGGATATGATTATATTATCTGTGTTTTTAAGCAGGATGTGCGTCCCTGTTTGGAAAAGCTCAGTCCTCAGCATTTTACCAAATAAAACAGGTGCCAAAAGTCGTTCCTTGTGGGGTGCTGAATGCCTTGCTTACATTAAAAAGCAGGTATGCTGGAGCAGGGATGCATGAAAACCTGTAGGTTAATGGTCCTACATGGTCAGAGCTTGACATCCCCAATCTAAAGCAATGAACCATCATAAAGGAGCAATGCTGCCACAAAAACAGCTGTTTGATGCAACTTTCCGTGTTCCTCTCCAGTCCAGAGGAAACCATAAGCTCCTGCACCTGAGCTCATCCACCAGTTTACTGCAGCTAGATTCACATGCAGGGATGTTTAACCCGTTATCATTTTCCCCATAATGAACAAGTTGACTGTCACAGAGCCACAAATAAATATAGAAAAAGTATTTTACCTCCACCAAGAAGGTGGTAGACATTTTGTTTTTGCCAGCTTTTATATGTGTGCTTGTTTACAACGTAAAACTACTGGTGATGCGATTCTGAGAATGGCTCTTGGTCTAACTTTCACACAATTAAATGTCACTACAGGAGAACAAACATGCAACAAACACCACAATACAACCAAGACACTGGATTGATTTCCATTCTAAGCATTTATTATCATCAGTGTTTCTAATAATCTAATAGTGAATCCATATAAAATGAATAAGACTGGAACTGGGCTGGAAACCACTGTATGACCTGATTGGCCGGTTTGACCTCTCAGGATGGTTGAGTTTTAAGAGTCCCTGAGATTACATAGAAAGCTGTTACACCCTCTTCCTTTCGATGTATCGAATGTATTCGTCCTTCTTTTTGTTCTATCATTCATGCACGTAAAGCACAATTCAAACAGCACTTCTTTTACAAATACTCACAAGTTTGTCCGATCAACTACAAATGGCCTCTGTGGTGCTTCAGCAGAAGCTGCACTGTGATCTAAATGTATCACCTGACCTCTGTCATGGCCAAATCTTAATCAAGATGACCACAGCAGTAAATGATAAAGGTGTAAAACCTGTAAACGATGGAGGGAGCTTGTGTCCTTGACTTGACGGGGGGGATGGGACTGATTGACATCCACATCAAGCCCCTCCTCTTGTGACCTTGACAGGCACGGTGCCATGCAGCGTGTCGTCTTTGGACATGGACAAGAAATCGTTCTGTCCTCTGTAAACAGAAGACAGCGGGACTCTGCCGTTGGACGGTAGATATGACACAGCCGTGCGTCAACAATCACTGTAACTCTTTACAAAAAGCCTGCAGGAATCCGACATGAGTAGCAGGATACACAGAGCGCCAAGGAAATGTCAAAGGTTCCCTTCTACATGTTATCTGATCTGGTGCATGTGCGGGTTAATGTGTGGGAGTACGATGCGTCTGCCATTGCAACAAACAGATGGTATCATCATGACATCATTGCACACCAGGGTTATGTTCCCTGAAACTCAGAGGAGGAAGAAAATGGGAAACGTGTTTGTTGATTTGTGTAAAAGAGATGCGTTTAGCTTTACTTTGCCCAACTAAACGCCACCCACCTTCTGCTCGTCTGTTACAAATGTCAGCACTGCCAGTTAACTGGACTTGAAATGATGCGCCCTGCCTTTCTCTGCCTCTCTCTGTCATGTTCTCCTTCATTTGTTAAGGTTGCCCTGAGCACCTGACTCTCTTTTTTATGAGCATCTCTTCTTCCTCTCTTCCCCCCCCCTCCTCTGTTCTCAGCCTCTCTCATCTCACCAAGCAGGGAAAAACCTGTCACCATACAACATTAGTATGCTCTTTTCATATCTATGCCTCTCCTCCCCCATCTCTCCATCCCCCTCCACCCCCTCCTTCTCTCTCTCTGCAAACATAAAAATAGTTTATGCCTCTGACAAGAAAATGCCTCTAATCCTGAGGTTTGTTGGAGAGCAAACACACACAATTGGCCACTTATTATTCTGTGTAGAATTTTCTATGTGGGGTGTTTGTGGTATCCATGGCAACAAAGTAGGGTGCACATATCCCCCCCACACCCGTCACTGAGCAGAATGGGAGAGGAGAGGATGAAACGAGGTGATAAAATAACACACTTACTGAAATGCATGGGGCAAGCTATAACCTGTTAGCTTAGTGTGTGTGTGTGTCATCTATAAAATGCTATTTGCACACCTGTGTATAGCTGTTAGCTTTCACACAATCAGATTTGCATTTCTTTGATTGCATCCTTGTGTGTGAGATTGTGAGAACTGGAACCATTAGAGGGAAGAGGCGCAGGTGTACGTTTTTCTCTTAACGCATCTGCTTTCACTTATGGATTCAGGTGGTATCAAATCTGAAGCTGGTCTCCAGCTGAGCCGTGTGTGTTTGTGTGTGAGATAATCTTTGCCGTAACAAGTTTTCCACATGTGCGCTGTCTTTTCATTGGCCCACACAGACGATGGCACTCCATCTAACACCGTGGAAATCGATGCGAGCCAGTTGGAGAGGTGTGAAGATTGAGCTGCGGTCAGAGTACTTTACATGCTGAAAACTCACGCAGACAGTTTGTGTTCGCCTTTCTTCCTGACACATTTTTCACATTTTAACTCTTTTTTTTTACATTTAACATTATTTTATTCCTCTCTTCCTCATTCACCCGTCTTTCTGTCGCTTCGCTCTCAATAAAAATCACTTAAAGAATAAAGAAAACAAATGCAGGTCTTGATAACGGCCTTTTCTGTACTGTTAATTTGTCTTTTCATCACCAAATCAATAACCTGCTGTGCTGGAGATTCGTGGACTCTCAGGTCAAAGGTCACAGGGTTTGCTGGTCATGTGATGCGAGTGGGTGTAAAGCATCCATGTTTTTATCTGCAGGATGACTTTTATTCACAACCTTTTTTCAGAAGAGAGCATAGAGAAAAGGTGGAGCGGACCCTCTGTGATGTCACATCTAGGTTTATGAAGCATGAATTGATGTTTGGTGGTCATTTCTCACCGCCGCCATCTTGGCAGCATCACGTGTGTCATCACTCCAGTTAAATTCTAAAATGGGCAAAGTGGTGGGGCTGAGAAGGGGGGCTGTGAGCGTGGGTGTGGATGATTGATGTCTATGAAGCGCTAACTGAGCTAACCTAGAGCTAATAGGAACTAACCAGCTAATGGAGGTAGGTGCACCCTAATTGTGGAAAATGTCAAGATTTAATAGCATCTAAATGGACGAGTTATGAGCTCCTTAAAAATTTGCTATTTGATGATATTGATAGTTTCAGTTTCCTGATTTCTTCCTGAATCCAAGTTTTTTGACATCTTTTGTCAGATTCTGGTCTCCACGGTGCTCCATACACCCTCAGTAAAAGACAGATGAGGACTGCAGACCAGTAAGAGATGAACTGGGTCTATAAGTTCTGCTGGAACTGAATCAGGTTTAATGACATCTCACAAGGATCTAAAACATCTGGTCCCTGAGGGCTGTTGTCCTGCAGGTATCATGTTTACCTGCAGCAACTCCTGATTCAAATTATCAGGAGCCTCATTTATGAAGCTTTCTGTACAATCTCTGCTAAAATAGTACTTACACACACACACACACACACGCACAAACAAATAAGTTGCTGCACCAAAGTAAAAGTTCTGATTTAAACCGCACAGGTGCAGCAATTTCCCTTTTTAAATCACATCCTTGCTGAAAAGATTGTGCAGGTGAACGTGGTTCACATCCCGCCCCTACACACACACTTTCTACCATCATGGGCGCCAATTTACATTTCTGCTGGTGGGTGCTGTCGTGTGTGTACTGAAATAAAATATACATCTGGCGAAATTAATGTCCTATTGTTTGTGGATTTATTATTTAATAAATTAATCAAACAGCCACAGTGTAAACAACAAGTATAATATAAAAACTGTTGATTAATTAAACAGCCTCCTGTGGGATACTTTGCAATTGCTATACCAAACACTGCGAAATGAGCTGGCTTTGAGGAGTGAAAGAAAACTGTTACATAAGAGAAAGCAACAATTACACAAAGCAACAATTGCTAATCTGGTAACTTTCAATACATCACATTGTCACCGACGCCGACAAATGAAACTGGATTTGTTTCCCCCCCATACTCACTCACCAGTTAGTTCTTTATGAGGAATGTATTGCTTCTTGCAGCTGTGCGCTTGATGAACTCATTGGCGACACCATCCAGGTTTAGTGACAGTCTTATGGCAGCTTAACAATGCAATGTGGTTCTACCGTGTCTGTCCCGTTGTGGAGCATAGAGCATTAGCCTTCGGAGGCCGGAAAATGACCTCTCTGAGCTGCAAGACGTTACAGGGACAGTCAGAGTCTGACAAGTTTTGTGAGCTCTGGCAACATGGTTCTAAGCAGCTGTTCTTGATCGCCTTTTAAAAAGTCCATAACATCTTGAAAACTCCCTGTTGTTTTGCCAAGTCAATGCACATGTCTCGATGGAGCAAAAGTCTACTCTCATCCAAATCATCGCTGTAAAACTGAGCAATGTTTTTGGAGTCTTTTTTTCCAGACAAGAAATCCTCAATATCTTGAATGTGTCTGAATACAGAAGGACTAAAGCTGCATTCAAGGGACATTATGGCTGTGTCTATTATCTCCAGGTATTGTTGTCGGTACAGTTCGCATGCAAACGTCATCTGAGGGGGAAATTTGCCCTGGTTCTTTGTCAGGAAAACTTTACAATTGGTCCCATGTGGGTGCTCGGTATTATCCGTGGGTGCTTTAGGGCCCGAGCACCCACGGATAATACCGATATTTATAATACCGATAATTATACCGATAATTGACGCCTATGTCTACCATACATGGTCAATGCAAAGCAGCTCATACATATGTCGGCGTATGAATCAACGAGTCTCTGCAGCGTTTTAAATTAATTATGGCCACTCAGAGGACACATAATTGTTACTTTTCACAGAGTGAAGTTGCTACTTGTTGGTGAGGTGGAGACACATCAGGAGATCCTATGTGTGGGTCAGAGTTGTGGCGTAACAATCAAAAAGAAGGCTGCCGAGGTGCAGCACGTTGCTGCTGCTGTATATGGTGTCAGTGTGATGAAGAGGTCTGTGCCAGAAACTTAAAAAAATGGTCGGCTCTTAAAGTGGAGGCTAAGTTGCTGATGGCCCGCTCCAGGATGCAGGACCTCCAGCATGTGTATGAGCATGGTTGCCCCTGTGACCTGCATTTAAATCAGAAAAAATAACACATTACAATTAAAGAACCCCTACACTGTGTCTTTACCTGCCAAGGAGCAGCCATCACATGCATCTTCTACCTGCAGCTTGTTCTTCACACTGCTGTGCGGCAGAATGAATGAATGGACCCAGGCCACCGTGCAACCACATTTATTAGAACCATATCAGAGTCATAAATAACTTGTACATTAACTGAATGCACATTTTTACGGTTCACCCAGACAAACTGGTTCTCACTGGAATTGCAAGGTTCTGGTGGATCGGTAGAGCTCACACTAGTCACCATCATGAGCCAGGAAATCTTTATGATCCTTAAACAATCTCCCATCCAGATCCTGCTGTTTGCATAATCTTCATGTAACATAAGCTCATCTGCTGTGAAGCGTTACACAGCTGTGTAACTACAATATTTATATGCTTACACAGTTAATGTATCAATAAACACCATAGCAACATATTGATCATACTGAGCTCTGATGCTAAAATACGTATTTATGGAATAAATACCTCAGTTTATAAGCATGTCTATAATAATCCATGTTTATTATTACAATGATACAAAGTCTGATGCGAATGATAACAAACATGTGGCTTAAATGTATCTCATCCGCTGTGCTGCCTGTTTTTCTTCTCCACAATGACGCAAAGTCCAAAGTTACGTGGTACGCACTTTTCTCCATCACGTTTTTTTTATAAATCCCAAACTTTGCTTTGTAAGGTACAGTATTTATGCAGTTTTCAGGCCTGTTTTGGTTGAAAGCAAGCTTTATAAATGAGGATCCAGTGGCTTCTGCATCAGTTGTACCTTCACACAAGAAGTTGTTCATGGTATGGTCTCTGATGGAACCCAGTATCACCACAGATGCTGAATCTGCAGATTCCTCTAATATCATCCTTGACAGTTTTGCCAAATGTCAGTTTTCTAAAAGGAGGTCAAGCTGAAGCTGAGACCCATCTGACCAGAGACCATGGCCCCTCTCATGATCCTTCTGCATAAACTCATTTCCTTACGGTTTTAGTCCTAACAGAATTCTCATCTGTATGCAATTAAATCTTTAATTTATGATAATCTACAGGTTTCTTGTTTACAGTCATTGGAAAGAAAAATTGATGTTTTTTTATACCCAATCCAGACTCCCTTACCAGTCAGAAAGCATTCAGACACTGTTTGGAGAATCTAAATAACAATATTGTTCTTATAACTCGTACATTTTTCAGTCTCTTTCCTCTCTTGTTTAGCTGTTTTTTATTGTGTTGTTGACATTAAACATTAAGTTTGAACATTTTTGCTTAAAACAGTTAATTTCCAAAAATCTGCCAGATGAATACACTATTGTTGGATTGTAATTCTCTTCATAAGCCAGCCAGTTGTAAACTGAAAATATCTCTACATAAAGCTGCTTCAAGCGTGGGCAAATATCAGAATCTGCGTCTCTTTTGTGATCTGACTGCAGCGATCAGAGAGCACATCACAAAGCCTCTGAAAGTGAAGTGCTGTATTACAGAAAATGAGAAAACACTGTCATGTTGACGTTCCCAGGTGATTTCACCAGCTGTGGCTCTTATCCGCTAGCTGCGCTGCATCTTCCTTTTGCTTTGCTGCTCTTATTTTTATTCTGTCAGCCTCCCAGAATTGTAATTGAAGATTTATAGTACAAGCAGTCCTGCATAAAGTGAATAAATGTCTTAGATTATTCAGCTCTGGCATGTAATCTGTAAGATCAGTGGAGGGATGATGTGAGTGCTAACGGACTAGAACCTGGGTTTTAGATGGATGCAGAAACGAGACAGAAATGTTTATTTTGGCATATTTCCTGTTGTCCTCTGTAAAACGTTAAAACACAGTAAAACCCTCATACACAGTGTGAGGCGTCCCGCATGGATGTTTTCTGTTTTATTAATATTAAAATTAAAACTAGATGCAGCATTATTTTCTATTTTGTCATAAAAAACAACTTTATTGGTATTTTAGCTTATATAAAACGTGAACATGCAGTACCATGCACAGCCACTAGGGCTTCTAAAACATCTCAGTCTTCAATAACCTAAAAAAATCTTTAATCTGTCACATAAAATCTCAACTTTAGACAAATGAAGTTGTTACACTGGTCATTGTGGTGTCACTGGTTGTATGCACTCATTCAGTAAATGAAATTATTTTTATCCAGTCGGGTATCAGGTAACGCACTGGAGCTCAGTAGTACCGTGGATGGAACTGTGACGTTACGCTGTATTTCTGACACCATGTTCTGTGTGCAGAGACTCACAATCACATGTTGTAGGATTTATAATCTGTAACAAACAATGTGACGTCACCGAGTAGCAACCTTTCTTTCAGTGGTGAACATAAACCCTTAAAACAACATTCAAGCTGCAGATTTGATCTGATTTTGATAATTAACATAAATGCTCCATAAGCACATTGTTTCAGATTCAGGGTCCTGTGTGGGTCCCCCTCCAGGGGGATCCAGGGTCCCAGGGTCCCCTCCTGCTGACCTCCAGTATGGAGTCTTTTGGCCACTTCATGACTTTGTTTGCTGCTAGCATGAACACAGACCATTAACGTAGGGTAACGTTGACGTGTATGTTGCGAATACAGCATGCATATTCCAGCTCTTAAACTCTGCTGCTGGTTGGTGACCTGCAACTTCTGTCCACTAGCATGTGTCTGCAGACCCAGAAACCAGTTTCATCATGATCACACATCAGGAAGATCTGCAGAGACAGAAAAAAAACCAGGCATTCTTATCATGTAAGAGTATTTTATTTTAAATGCTGATGTGACAGCGTGTTAACAAGTCTCTTCTTAGTCCCTTTGATTTGTGAACACTGAGACAAACACAAGTCTGCAGCCTCCATTCTTCCTGGCACGAACAACACTCCACATTTCACCTTCCTACAGGTGAAAACTTGAGCAGAAATATTAGAAATGTTCTGTCTCGTCTTCTTGCTGTCAGTTTAAAGTGTTTGCTGCAGCATAAAACACAAGATGTGTTTAATTATAGCCAAAAACAAAGCAAACTTAATTAGTTCCAGCCTGCTAATGCTGCTTCTGGTGGCCGCGTAGCCTCATTCTCACTCTTGTTCAGCTCCGAACCACCCGCTGATTAAAGCTGCGAAGTATCCTGCTACACACACAGGAATCAATAAGTGAATTAGACTCCACTTTAAGCTTCCTCTCTGGCCAGCCGGCCCCCAAACCAGCTGCCGGGCTAATGGGCCTGGAAATGTGGGCCTGACGAGTAGCTTTGGGGACAAAGAGGAGGTCAAGCATCTATATTAGACTACTGTGGTACAGATCTCTGCAGCTTCTGACGGTGTGTGTTACTAACAGGATGCTCTTTTCTGAAGCTCAGTCATGGTTCATGTTTCCTTTAATTCAGGTTTCTCTCCGCCAGAACTGCTTGGTTGGGATGTGGACACTGCTTATTCCTGCAGAACATCAGACAACTGGGAACATGTTTAATGTCTAATTAGTGTTGAACAGACAAAGGAAGGTATTCATGCTGTAATGTGTTGTGGTTAGCTCTGTGTGCTGTAAGTTACATGTTTATCTGGTAGACTGCAGTGTTAATGATAAAAGACAAGACAGTGCAGAAAGGGGAATACAGAGAGAAAGGACGGGAGGAAGCCGGGAGGAGGCAGTGTAGAGGAAGTTGAGAGAGCGAGGCAAAGAGGAAGAGTGTATCGTTGTTGTACGGTGTGGTCGCGACCAACAGTGACCAGTTCTAGCTTGATTAAAAGAGCAATTCGTACAGAAACTCGCCGAGTCATCCTTTCAGTCGGGAAGCTGTTACAATACATATTGGTACTGAAGAGGTTAACATGATGATGATGATGCAGGCAGCATTAAACTGTTTTTTTTTTACTGGTGTTTTACTGGTACCTGCTGTACAGGATTGTCTTTGTGATTATGAGTTCTGTCATCCATCCATCCATCCATCCATCCATCCATCCATCCATCCATCCATCCATCCATCCATCCATCCATCCATCCAT
>JBAMHV010000014.1:26120000-26137389 GCA_037177535.1 Pseudomugil gertrudae
CCATCCATCCATCCATCCATCCATCCATCCATCCATCCATCCATCCATCCATCCATTTTCTACCACTTTTCCCTGAACGGGGTCGCGGGGGACTCGAGCCAATCCCAGCTCACAACGGGTGAGAGGCGGGGTACACCCTGGACAGGTCGCCAGTCCATCACAGGGCCGAGTTCTGTCATATAACACATATTTAAACCTGATTTCTTTCTGTTTCCCGTTGGGAAAATTAAAGCAAATCTCTCAATCCTGACTTTAAAAGTCTTTTGCAGAAGCATATTCCACAAAGTAAATCTGTACCTGATAATGAGGCTTTTCTGGATGAACACCATGGAACCGTGTCTTTCCAGCTTTGACACATACATATGTTCTTATAAGCACAGAAAAACTTCTTTTGTCCACTTTTTTCTGTTGCTTGAAAGCCAGAAAGCTGGAAACATTTCAGTAATGGTCAAAGTAATCTGACAAGAGCAGCACAATTTCATGAGGGACCCTCAGAGTCCAGGTCCTGCAGGTTTTAGACGTTACCCTGCTGATGCATCTGGCTTAGATTCTGCACAGGTCTGCTGATGGCCCATTAGTCTGAGTCAGGTGTTTGTTTCCGGTTTGTTTGCATCATTTTTAAACATCAGTGAATGAAACAGAGATGGTGAATCCTGTGCATCCTCAGCTCCTTTCACGTCTTCAGGAACATTCGTTACTCATTAGGTTGTGTTTGTTCTAGTGCCATCTCTTCCCTCTGCTTGGCAGCGGTCTGCTAGTGTTTGTGCCACTCTTAGCGGGGGTGTGATGTCATATGGCAGTGCCACATTCTGCCGCCATGATGGTGCATCTGCTGTTGTTCTGGTTTAAATAAGGAGCGCCTGGCCAAGTCAGGGTGAATTAGTGGCATCATAACAATCCAGAAATAATCTTTTATTTGTTTGGAATTCAGCCTCTGTCTGCTTTCAACTCTAAAGCTTTCCTAAAATATAAAAAGTCCCAGTGAGGAATATCTGCTGTTGTTGATGTTATTGATGACTCGTTCTGCTTATTCACGGTGCTAACATCATGCCGCCTTGACTCTGGGTCATACCCTGAGTTTCAGAGAGCTGCTGACACAGTGGAATGCACATTCACTCTTTCAGTTAGTCGGTTCCTTTCATTTTTCATGCACTTCTGACTTCACAATGATGGCGTATGAAAGGCGGCGGGTGGCTGACATTTCACAACACGCAAACTGCCGGTGATGTTCTTGTGATCTCTCCAGCAGCAAATGCAAAACACGCAGAGGAGGCTGTGAGACATGTCAATCAGCCTGCAGCTAGTAAACAGGTTACTCAGCGCGCTGCTGACAGCGGCACAGCCTTATGTTTCACTGCTATGAATTCAATATGCAGATATGTTTCTACAGGTGGACATTCAGTAGAAATCTTTTTACATCTTCTCCATTGTTTTATCTGTCAGACATCACCTTAACTAAGATCACTTTGACCCCTTCCAGCAAATAAAACACATTATCCAGCCTGACGACCACAATGTCGCCTGTAAGTGAGATGTTAAGATCATGTCATGGATCCAGCAGCAAGACATGGCGCACATACAGAAGCATGTAAAGATATTTCTCTCACAGACGTTTATCCACCATAAAACAGAGGAAATAACCCGATGTATCAAAATGACATACTTATTACACAGAAATGTCAAAGCAGCATCAAAGCTTGACTGATTTCAGAGGAAGCTCGGTGTTGCTAGTCAAGTGTTCATTAACTAGTAATCATTAAATCTGAGCACTGTTGTGTGTGTGTGTGTGTTACGGAGCTGAGTTTCAAACATCATTTAAAATGATATGTTTTGATGTTAATTATAACTGCATGTGACTCATAAACTGGCTTTGGATCCAATATGAGACTCAGAGTTTTTATTTGTTTTCTCTTTATTGTTTTTTTTAAAAAATATTTTTGAATTCTTTGTTTTTAATGTTCGTTTTACTTTTTATTGTTCTTTGTTTTCTTCTTTGGTCATTTTACTAATTTTTAAAATTAATTTATTTAGATTTATGCCAATATTCAGCACTTTGTGGCAACTGCTGTCGTGTTAAAGGGCTTTATAAATAAAGTTGATTTGAAGGCATAAATCGTACATTTTTCTGGGTTTTCAGTTTTTGCTGATCTGACTGGATTCTTGAGAACATGTTGCATAACTATTTCAGAATAAATGTACAACGGGAGGCAGTTTATAACTTATCTCGTGTCTTACAGAGAAGCTTGTTGTTTTCCTGCATCAGCAGCATTTTAGCTAACATGATGAGGAAACACCACCTTTCTTTTTCTCATGTAAATACTGTATATTTACTGGATCACACCCTCTGCTTCCTGTTTACATGTTTGTTTTGGCTTTGTGTGCACACATGAATTTAACAGCGTGGCAGCTTAACATGCTCCTCGTGTCCAATTATCAAGTTTCTCCATATTTCCCTCAAACACGTTGCTGTTGTTTGTGCATCTGCTTTGTCTTGGAAGCTGGTTCTGTTCACAGCTGATTGGATGTGCACGTGCTGCATGTTTATGTGTGCTTTTTATGTTATTGTAACAGAAGAAATTACCAAGTGTCTAAATTTGTCACTATCTGTTCTCCGCTTGCAGTCGTTTTCTTGTTGTGTTTCATGTTATGTTTATGTGATGCAGTTAAACAGGATGCTGGGGATAAAACACACCGCTGGAAGGGTTAAGATGACTGGGTTATCCCAGTGTCCCACAAGCATCACCATCACATTCTGTCCTATGAAGTACAACTGAGTCCTGGTACGTAAATCCATTATGGTTCCATTATGAATAATTTCTTTTAAATTAATTACAATTTTGCATAATCTAGTTAATTATTGTCTGAATATAAACTCTGGTTGTCTCCCGTTGTCTCCCGTTGTGTTGTTTTCATATTGTTTTCCATGCAGTGATTGGTTGATTTGAGGTAAGTGACATCATCTAAAACCCCGTTTATGGCAGCTTGTACTGCCGTAACTCTGGTCTTACTGCAGATTAAGTCCCACACTTCACTGAATTTCTGACTGAGACACCTGATATAGATAACTTTAAATACAGCTTTTAGAGAAGATTTTTTTAGACATTAGTTGTCTCTTAACACAGATCTTCGGAGGACTTTTAGAAGCTTTTTGTGTAAAGCGTTTTTACATTGTAGCTCTCTCAGTTTTCTTCCTTTAAAAGCCCTGTGAGGTAGAACTGCATGTGTAAAATGTATGAACAGCAATGATTTCCCAGCAGGATCCACAGCAGCTCTGATCCCTTTACCACAGGCTCTCCATTGAGCCTCTGTTTTATATGTGCATGTACATGAGTGAGGTGTGTTTGCTAGACCTGCATTCATTTGCTTGTTTTTCTATAAGCAGCATATTCTCCATGCGCACATGTTTTGCAAGTGGAATGTGCATTTATGTGCATCCGTAGATGTGTATCTGTATTCTGTCAGGTTGCTTATCTCGCCTGGCTGTGTTGATGGTTTAGAGGAGGTTGCTGTGCTGCTGGCTGTTTCTCTGTCAATCCATCCACATTCACCCCTATTAACACTTCCATTATTACTGTATCACAGATGGAAATCATCCTCTGGTTTTGCACATACCTTCAGATTTTTATTATTTCAGATTTTTTTATTTAGATTTATTATATTTTTTTTATTCCCAGAGAGAGAAACGGCAGCACAAGTTTCACTGATGCTGTTCTTAAGCATGCTCTGTTTTCAGTCTTACATGTGCTGAGAAGGTAATTATAGTCGTACGGATAAAAAAGAAAGCTAAAATGATTGTGTTGACAATAAAAAAATAAAAGGGGGGGTGGGGGTAAATGGAAGAAAACAACTTAATTTGTCTCATTTACATGCAAGCCTTGAGCTCTTCAAACTTTCCATCTCTCCAGTTGCCGTCTTATTGCACAGAGTTTACAGACGAGAGACAAGCTGTGTGGAATGCAAAGTGCTGCTGCCTGTTAGTTTAAGCATGCAACATATAGCCCAGTACAGTACTGCATGCGGACGCACAAATCAAAACACTTACCCGCACACACATTGTGATTCCACTACAACACTGTTTGTCACTCACAAACACTCATATTAACATTCATGCTCACACACACCTCGCCTCGCACTTAATCACATACACACATTTCCACACAAACACATGCAAATTCTGTCTCACAAAGGCATACAAATATTATAATGTAAAGCAGTTAAACACTAGGCCGAGAACATGCTTATGGATACAAAGAAATACATATATTTAAAGCCCGTCCTCACAGCAGAGGACACACACGATGCTGCAGATGTGTTACTGATGTTCCCACAAACATACACGCATTGTGCTAAATGATTTGTAACCTCCTCCTCTCTCATGCTCATGAATAATACAAGCATCTCAGGGGAACTTTTTGCTTCACATAAATAAGAATTTAGATAGAAAATTGCATTATTAATCTGCAGCTTCTGGCTCAGAGTTTCCTGTAAAGAATTCATACAGTAATGCAAGTTTACGGTCTCACTGGGTCAAACCCAAAAGGGTCAACAAGTCACAGCGAAGTCACTTACAGTGCTGACCGGGACTGTAAGGGCTGGTTCCACTCAGGGATCTTTTACAATGTACTGAAGTGAATTCTCTCTTCCTGGATTTTCCACGAGGGCAGCATGGTGGAGCATTTGGTTAGCACTGTGGCCTCATAGCAAGAAGGTTGCTGGTTTAAACCCAGGCTAGGGGGAGATCCAAACAGTGGTCTTTCTGTGTGGAGTTTGCATGTTCTCCCCATGAATGCATGGGTTCTCTCTGGGTACCCCGGCTTCCTCCCCCTATCCAAAGACATGCATGTTTGGTAATTGTTTTTTCTAAGTTCTCCATTGGAATGAATGTGAGTGGTTGTCTGTCTCTCTGTGTTGGCGCTGCGATGAACTGGTGACCTGTCCAGGTGCACCCTGCCTCTCACCCAAAATGCTGCTGGACTAGGCTCAAGCTACCCGTGACCCTGAATTGGATAAGCGGTTAAGAAAATGGATCTGGATTCTCCACGAGTCTCAAAAATGGGCAAAAACATCCAAATTCAAAGCATAAAATTGTCATCAAAAACTGTAAGTTTATCTAAATAGCTACATTTTTAATATGTCCCATCAGATTGTTTCATTATGTGTGTTTGCATGGATGCTGGATAAAATGGTCCAATCAGCTGTGTGTTTGCATGGATGCTGGATAAAATGGTCCAATCAGCTGTGTGTTTGCATGGATGCTGGATAAAATGGTCCAATCAGCTGTGTGTTTGCATTATATAAATGTTTAATACGATCCTAACGCATTCCACATGCACATTTCATACTGAAAATACTTAGAAGACTGCCTTTGTGACTTTTAGTCTTGTAATATGAACTCTTTAGATTCCTCCTTTATGTGAGCTACAGATCGGTGGATTATGATTTCCTTCATTTCTCAAATACCTGCATGAACAACTCGTTGTTTTGAGCCTTTTGGTTATCAAGATGATCAATAATCCTCAAGAGAGAGTTTCTAGCAACGGTCTTGTATCTGTCACAGTCCAAATCTGTTTTGCTGTCACCATTTTTTTTTATTACTCCCCTCCACCCCCACCCTACAGGGTTCTAGTGTCATAGACACGACATCGACCACATGAATGATAGGAATGACTGGTTACATGGTCAAACTTTCCTTCTTCATGATACGCTTTAACCTCTTCATTCCAGTGAATTGTTATAAAGTTAAACTGAATCATATGGAACCTCCTGGTAATGAACACATCTTCCTGATGCATTCACAGAGCTTGAGAGCAAAAAAAAAAGAAAACAAATCCCACCTGAGGATGGATATATCTCTACTGAGGTTCAATATGTCAAACATGATCTTTGCAGTTTACTTTATTTACATCTTTCTCTTCATACTGAAGCAGACAAGTCGACACAATGTTCTGAGCAGATTTTCTCTCACAAGAGAGTAAATCATAAAGTTTGTTTAGTAGAAATAAAAACAATGTGAGTTTTAGGCAGAGTGTATGTCTGCTGGCTGGTTTAAAACAGATTCTCCGACCTGAAAGGACAAGAAAATGATTCAGCGGATGAGCAGGATCAGAGTTAGAGAAAGTTTCTGATGGAGCTCATCTCCTCTATGTGATGATAAACTGTGTGACAGCTCACATCTCAGGCGTGTAGATGTCAGCGCAGATCCTTTAGCCTGCTGGCTGATCGCATTGACCTGATAAGTTAATTAATAATCAGAAATGATTAATAAGTCAGCAGACACAGCATTGCGTTCCTTAATGCACATGATTCTCCTCTCACTTTGGAACAGGCACATGTGTGGGCACCCCTGCTGTCTGATGGCTCCAGGGATTTATTAATCTCAGAGATCCAGCCTACATGCAAACAGCTGGAAGCAACAAACAACTTCAGTGGCCATGTTTGATGTTTCAGAGAAAGTCTGGATAATGCTGGCTGGCAGGAGGAGATGAATGCATCTAAGATGTGAAGGTGATTGATGGCATGTGGTGTATCAGTAAGCTAGTTGACTGTGTGCAGCTAAGACGGAGAAAACTCCAAGATGAATGATGCAAAGAACGGTGTTGCATCATTTTCTGCAAATTATATAAAAAAGTGTTCTTCTGCAAGAAAAAAGTATCATTTTCCCTTTTGTTTTTCAGCTTTTATCTGCTGTTTCATGTAGAAAGTTCATCCCCAGGTTTCATTTTGGAGCCTTTACATATCAGGACTTAATGAAACATCTTATAGATTCATACAAGATCCGAAAATAAAAATAAAAACAAAGATGGACAACCCCACAAATTAATGCATAAATCACAACAATACAAATAATAAAACTGTAAGGCAAGGAAACTTTAGAAAAAACAGCAAGCTGCACAAAAATACACACAGAGACACTCACACCAGCAAATGTAAAGAGAAACACATATTCAAATAAACACAAAACACAAAGTAAAGTACTGTAAAACATCAGGAAAGGAAACAAAAGTTGTCTTGAGAAAACCTTTGAAAATGTCCAGTTAGGAGCCCTAATGTGAAGGGGGAGGATGTTCAGAGTTTAAGGGCAACAACTGCAAAGAAACACAAAAGGAACACAAGAGCAGTTCAATCCAGATCTACCATACCAGACAGGAACCCAGGTGCAGACGGTGCAAAGGAGCCCCTGAAACAATCCAGCACCTCACAGCAGGGTGCAATAATACTACTGCACATGTAGACTACTGGCAGGTAAAGAATACATGGAGCACCATAACCAAATAGCCAGTATAGTATGCAGGGAACATCTGTGCAGAATATGGGTGGAGAATGAGAGGTCTAAGATCCTCTGGGACTTCCAGATCCAGACCGCAGTCCTAGGAACAGCTAAGACACTGCGTAGGACCCTCAAGCTCCCAGAGCTCTGGTCATAAATAATAAAAGTGGACCAAGAATTGTCCAAGAAAGTCTGTATGATTTTCTCTATTACGTTTTTTAAAATCTATTACATCACAGTAGCTGTGGGACTGCCAAATAAGGTCGTGGACTTCCTGTAATCAATGTGGTGAATCTGATACATTGACATTTATAATAAACTTACCAATTAGCGTATCGGTGCTATCAAGCTACAAACATGGCGGAACAGGGTAAAGTTGAACTTCCTGTGACCTGGAGGTGGGCGGGGCATGACACGCCTCATTCACATTTAAAGAGACGGTACCAAAACGAGTCGCTCTGAAGACACACCTCAGATCAGGGTTATAAGGTGTGTGTGGAGCAAGACATACCTCAGAACAGGGTTATAAGGTGTGTGTGGAGCGATACACACCTCAGAACAGGGTTATAAGTTGTGTGTGGAGCGATACACACCTCATAACAGGGTTATAAGGTGTGTGTGGAGCGAGACACACCTCAGAACAAGGTTATAAGGTGTGTATGGAGCAAGAATAAGCAGAAATTCAGACCAAAGCATTGTGTTTATACTTTATACAGACAATAAATTAATAATTTACATGTTGAAAGGAAGGATTTAAAATCATCATATATCTCCTTTAAAAACAGTGCCTTGTATACTTACACATGTTTTAAAATGAGAAAGGGGAATACTGTGGTCTGTGGTGTGAGAGGCAGTGTTCAGATCTAAAGGTAGTAAGCAAGATTACCAGAATCAGTGCAATGTAGCAAATCCTTTAAAACTGTCCCTTTAATGTTTAAAACCAGACTAAAAAAACTGAAACTAAATAAAAAGGTTGTGTAGCCAAAGAGATCTAAACAAGATTTAACATTGTTAAAGCTAATAACACCAAAACTACTGAAATATGAACTAATAATAACAGTAAAACATTAAATAGTTCAAAGTAAACAGAATAAAATAATTAAATGGTCTGGTATCAAAAGTAGTCATGATTAAATAAAATGTATGGGTTTTTTTGCATGAAAACTAAAAATAACCGGATTAAAGAGTTTAGAAATGGTATGGAGGGAAGAAATGTGGCCTTTCTGTGGAGGGATTTTATCTTACTCTTCTTTACATCGAAGCTTAAATTCATTCAGGTTTGTAGGTTTCTTTTCTTCACAGTCCAACATATCACATCAACCAACCAAACGATTAAAAGGATCGACCTGGAACCCGGAAAACTGGACCACAATGCAGTTCCCACCCCGGCACAACGTCTCGATCAGGTCCAGGTGTAAACTTTCACTGAACCGTTGCATCGCAGCAGAATAGTTTGCTACACAGAGGAGTTCATGGTCCAGTTCCAGCTGCAAGGACTCCTGTAGCTGCAGAATAAGCCCAGATCATCACCACTACACCACCGTGTTTAACAGCTGGGATGAGAGCTGATGCACTGCTCCCTTTAATGCTTCTAAACATCTAAACAGATGTTGTTTTAGAGTAAAGAGGTTTTCTTCTGCAGCCTTTACAAACATGATGTCATGAATTTAAACATAAATTGTAAAGGTTAAAGCAAGAAGGATGAAGTTGTCACATCATGATCAAACATTATGAGATTTAATTCTCTGATAGGAAGAAGCCGTTTCTTATCCGGACACCAAACCCCATCTTCATCTCTTAACTTCCATCACTTTTGTCTGCTTTATTTACCTCCTCGCTCGTAGGATTTGACTCAGATGAGCTGAAGAAAGGCTCCTCTCATCTTGCTCTTCTTCAGGCTCACGTTGGTATGGCCTTGGCCCTCGGGGGTCACTATAAAGAACATGTCAGAGAAAGAGACAATCTCCATTTATATAATTCACATGAGTGCTATCACCCTTTTACAGCTGGTGGTCCCATTCAGCAATAAAACGCTATTATCCTGCTACGTGGTGAAATTCACACATGATCAAACGCATGGAGACCCCTGCAGAGATGCATGACCCCATCGGGTCACGTGTTTCCATCCTAACCCTGATAAAAACCCTGTTTTGCTTTATAAAGGGGGAGCCTGAGTGAAACAGACTCAAAATGAAACAGAAGTAAATATCGCATTTTATCATCAACATCAGTCCATGATCTAGAATAATAGAGGCGACGGTTTCATCATCATCATCAGCATTTATAAAGCATCTCCGGCAGTCATCGGCTCCTGCCCCGACCTCCCATAGGTCAGAAACGAGACAACACAGGGAGTTAAATCTCAACTTTGTCTCATAGTGAAGGTCAAAACGAATATTTGATTGATTTCAGGTTAAATAAAGTTTCTATTTCAGACTGTTTGAACATGTAAAACCATGATGGCTTCTGGCTTCCAGCTCTCTGACCTGAAATGTTGAGCCAGCTGAATGTTCTGCTGAGTGTTCAATAAATTAACTAACTAAAGAAGCACAATCAGCATAGCAGTAGACTTCATTTCCAAAACGCTCCATCTCTCCAGGGATTTCTGAGCAAAAGAAAAACAGACGTGAGGATAAATCTGCCTCATCAAACTTTACTGTTAGTACTGTACACCGCACGTCATCCTCACTGGCATTTGTTTTAATATTTCTGGCTAAAATAATGCCAATCATGGGGAAAATGTGACAAAAATACACTTTTACAAAAGCATACAAGCTCTGAAAAGCAACCAGCCGGGGTTATTATGACAGGATCTCTGTCAGTGGTATCAGAAACATTATGAAATACTTCATTTTGCCAGAGGAGAACAAGTTTCAGATGCTCCTGTTAGAGGTCACCTCTTTCTGTTTCTGTGTTCTGTGTCCTCCTGTCCTGTCCTTTCAGCTGTCATGGCAACCACCATTCATTGTATAAAAGCAGCAAACGTCGAGGTGAGCTAAGGATGAGGCTGAAAAAGAAGATGAGCTGCTTCTGATAAGTGATGGAGGGAAATAAAAAAGTAGACCTGGTGGTTAACGTGTCTAATTTCCTCACAGTGGTGTCAAGTCAGCTGTTTATTATCTTTAATGTTATTAGTATTTCTATACCTGAGACAGAAATTAGGAGTTACAGTCCCAGGGCAGGACAGGAAGGGCAGAGGAGGCTGACGCTTTGTTTGTGTCTGAAAGTGTGAAAAATGTTCTTGTATGGTTTTAGAAGACTCGTTTTAGTTCAATGTGCACTTTCTTTAACTATGTAAAGCACTTTGTGTTGTTTTGTGGCATAAAATGCGTTTTAATTAAATAAAATTCTAATTTGAACTTAATTCTGCAGAACTCTGCGTTGAATACTGGACCAACAGGATGGGACTAGAAAGTCAAACCAGTTGCATCTAAAATAAAACCCATGTTAGAGCATGAAACCAGCTGCAGAGAAGCTGGATGCACGGTGCGTTCCAGTTGCCCAGACAAAGTGACAGTGTAAGAACTCGTAAAGAAGATTCTGGGATTCAAGTTGGCCTTTCGGTCTCATCTGGCCACTCAGGGGTTTTAATTTGTCCTTTTCTGAACCACAGAGGGTTGCCATGACAGTGGCAAATACAGAGTCAAGTTAAATCAGGCAACCTTTATTGATATGGCACATTTAAAATGGCAAAAGTGCTTTTCATTTAGAGCAATGAAGCAAGTAAAATCAGAAATATAAAAGCTGTTAGTGTCCATATTTAAAGAGAAACACCTTAAAACAGTAGTGTAGAAATATAAACAGAAAAAACTAATTAAAACTAATTTAATAGAAGAAAATGAAACAAGCTTCTATGCTGTCGTGTTTCAGAAAGAGGAACAATCAGCTTCCAAAAACTGATTCCTTATGTAAAAATACCTCTGAACACTATCCAAGGTAATGTCTAGTATTTGAACCTATGAAACTATTGTTCCAGGTTGGACTCAGGAGGGGTACAATGTCTCTGTAGTCCTAAATTTACTGCATCATAAACCACATGCACATCCTGTTTCATTGCTTTTACCCAGGCCTGAAACAACCACTAACCAATCACTGACTCCTGCATTCCCACTGGCTGGTTTTCATAGAGCACTTAATTACACGTTTCTTTGACATGCATCACCCACCGTAGCATTAATAGGAACACCCCCCATAAACGCACCAACCCACTGAGACCCCACTCTGCAGCAGCGTAGTGATGGACACCAGAGAGTAAACAGGAGGGAAACCCAACAATATCCAGGCAGGTGGTTTTAATGTTGTGGCTGCTGGGTGTAGTTTTAGAAGCACATATATGTGTGTTTTAAAATGTGTTTTTGGTGTACGGGGTGGTTGGTGCAATATACAGTCAGGAGTGTCTCATGTTGGTAACACAAAGCCGTCGGCAGGTGCTCTCTCCTGGCTTTGTCTCTCCTGCTCGCCGCTGTTTATTTGTTCAACTCTTAGAGAGAAGTCCCTTTCTGTCAGGCCGGGGAGGAGGGGGGAGACACACACAAAGACGGCACTTCTGCACACAGGCAGCTACAAAGCAAAGATACACATGTCAGGGATGGTGTGAGATGGCAGGTGTTCCATGCATGGAAGAGCTGGAAGCCAACTTTTATTCCTCCATTTTTCTTCCCTCGCTGGTGACAAACACATGCAGTCAGAGCAGAGCTGTAACCATTTACCACCACTCATACAGCTAAGCATGTTTATCTACACACAGCTGGACCTTCACACCTGCCTGGACTTGTATTAGTCAAACAAGGGCAGATAAAGGGTTGACTCGTGTTGTCTTTGTGTTTGCCTGAAAAGTGAAAAGTTCCCTTTTTATCCAACTTCAATATGAACTTTTATATGTGGAGAAATACATTTAAGCTGAGATGAACACTTACAGCACAAACTTCATTTTCTCTGAAAGACATCCTAAACCCTGTTTTGAAGCTTCAGTCACTGAAGGTCTTCACAGATTCAGGACAGCTTGACTCTTCTTTTATACTTTTTATAGATTAAATAGTGTTTGGTTTTCATGTGCTCCATACACACAGTGACTCATAGCTGTAGTCAAACCCTTTAGGTTTTCTACACTGTGGCCACAAATCTAAAGTTCTTTTACTGGAATTTAAGTGAAAGACCAACACAAAGTGGCATAATTATAATTATACATTATTAAGCTAAATGTGCCAGTGGTGAACCCAGCACAGTGTTTTTCTGAGTGCAACCAGTTGCCTTTAATAGTTGCCTGATGGTTACTAATGCATGTAGACCTGATTAATGCAGCTTGGTTGAATGTTGCCCTGATCACTGCCTAATGACAAAGTGATAACCAGATTATTCCTAAAAGATGGAATATTACCCAAATTATTGCCTAATGACAGAATGATAACCAGATTATTCCTAAAAGATGGAATATTACCCGGATTATTGCCTAATGACAGAATAATAACCAGATTATTGCCTAATGACAGAATGATAACCAGATTATTGCCTAATGACAGAATGATAACCAGATTATTGCCTAATGGCAGAATGATAACCAGATTATTGCCTAATGGCAGAATGATAACCAGATTATTGCCTAATGACAGAATGATAACCAGATTATTGCCTAATGGTGGTGTGTTGACCAGATTATTGGTGAACAGATGGATTATTGACCATAATCTGGTTTCATTACTAAACCAGGTGTTCTGTGGGAGTTTGGGGGTTATGAATACTTTGACAACATACATGTAATATTTTACATCTCTGAGCAGTAAAACAGTGTAGGACACATTTCTATATGTTATATTATTATCATCATATTTATGCTGTTAAATTATTATATTCTAATAGAATAACGGCCTCAGTCATATTTTAGGTTGTTATAATGAATGATGTTGCATGAATCCACATCAGGACAGTAAAGCGAGGAACATATAGGCCTATATGTTAATCACTGCAGAAAATCTAAATATCACAAATGTATTTTGTTTATATACAATAAACATCCAGGATAATAAATTGTTAATTGGCAAAAAAATATCACAGATTCATCGTTAAATTGCATGAACAGGTTTTATCCCAGTTTTATCCTCCACAGTGAAACAAAAAGACTCCCACATGATCTTCTGCATGTAGTTAGCGTGTTGTAAACTTGAACTCTTCACAGAGAAGAACGTTGGTTGGTTGGCTGCGCAGTTACAGCTCTTAATCAAAAATATTAGATCAACAGAGATGTCTAACATTGATTCACTGCCAACTACTAATTATCAGCAGTCATTTAATGTTTAACTCAACTGTTATGTTTTTGTTGCTGCACACACACACACACACACACACACACACACACGTTGATAAAGATAATGATAATTTTATCAATAATCTACAGTTCTATAAGGACACGTTTAACCTTTACTGACCCATAGATCTATTACTCAGATTACACCATTACATCACTACATGCTGATAATAATCTGTAATCTGATGGTGGTTTACAGCTATCCTAAAAGTGCTTGTTTTTATATGAGCCTTAAACTTTTTGCTTTGTATCATCTTAGTTTGTTTTTCTCCAGTGACTCATAAACTAGTGTGTACACATCTCACTACGACTCCATCCATCCATTTTCCATAGCGCTTCATCCAATTCGGGGTCGGGGGGAGCTGGACCTTGTCCCAGCAGTCAGCAGGTGAGAGGCGGGTACACCCTGGACAGCTCGCCAGTTCATTACGACTCCAGAAGCTGGGATTAAACCTCATGGTTGCAGATATGTTCTCATTTCATGATGAGGATGTGTTTTCAGAGTAGAGGCCTGAAAGAGATGCACAGGCTGAAAGAGATAAAGTGAAACGAGTTTGATTCTCTGATTTAACAACATCTTTTATTGATTAAATAAACTTTTAGGAGTGTGGTCGTCAGCCATACTTCTCACGGTGAAAAGTCATTCAGGTAAAATGTGTCATAACGATGTAAATGTGTGATTCATGTTAGATTAACACTGCTTATCAATGCGTGCTGAGAAGCAGCCATGCAGTAAAAACAGAGATAAACAGTTTGCAGAGGATGCAGGTACAGGTGGAAGTGTTTTATCTTGTTTTAAGGTCTTTGTGAGGACTCGTGACGACGTAATGAAGATTCAGAAATGACAGGAATGAAGCAAATGTTTAAAGTAAATAGTTGCTGAGACCTTTAAGGACCTCCAGGCGCCCTGGTTCTTTATTTCAGGAACCAAACAGATTGCATCTCTACTTTGTGTTTCAACTACGACAATCAACAAGATCAGTTTAAGTGAAGTTTCTGCAAGGTCGTCGGATCTGCTTTGTTTCCAGACACCTCGGTTAATTAGAGAATTTGACCACCAGTGATTTAACACATGGAGTGGAATGATATTCCTGGCATTAGCGCCTGGTCAATATGGGCCAATACACCCAGGATCAATACTTTGTCAATATTTGTTTTCCTTGTTGTGCATTAGTGTGTGTGTGTGTGGCTGTGTTTGTGTATGCAGGCTGCTTGCCAGCTGTGCAATCTGTTCAGTAATCTCAGGTCTGGTCTGTGCACACACTCCACAATCTGCTCTGGTAAAACTTGCCCTGCCCTCCCACTGCACACATATTATTCACATGCTCACACACACACACACACACACACACAAATACAAACACTCACTCTTGTAATTTAGCCCTTATGAGGACCATTAGCTACATTTATCAGCCAGTGGATTTTTTTTAGTCTGAACTTCTGCAAACTTCCTTCAAAAGAAGCATGATGATCTTACGCCTCCTGCACTGTGTTTTACAGCTCATCAAGCATTTTAATCCTGAGTCAGTGCACGTGCTGGAGCCTCAACCCTACTGAACATCACTCCTCCATTGTGAAAGATGTTAGTCTTAAAGTATCCCTCAAGAATATTAAAATCACAACTGGCCACGCACCACTACTTCCCCGCAGCTAACACACTCTCCCCTTGATTCACAATAACCCTTATCAGCCCAATTTCCCTTCTCTCTTCCCTCGGCGCTTTTTAACACGCCACCCTGTTTGTTGTTTAAATGGAAGGGAGAGAAAATTGGCCACTTTTGCCGTTCAGAAACTCCCGCAGCTGTCGGTAATCGCTGCGTGCGTGTGCTGGTGTGTGTATGTGTGCACTTTGTAGTAATGTGCAGTTACCACATGGGGGTGCGTGGGGCGGGGGCGTGGAGAGAGGGGGTCATGGCGTGTAGCGGAGAAAGCGCTATTAGGAGAAAATGATAGGCCTGTCCCTGAAAGTCCATTACACACCAAACACTTGAAAGACTGGACTAGCTTCATTACAGGGCAACATGAATCATGCAGCACTCACACAAGCTACTGGCCTCCCTCTCTGGTTCTCTGTGTCCCAGTCTCTCCCCCAGAACAGCCTTCTGTTTAAACTGGAGGACAGCCAGGAAGGATGAAGAGAGATGGAGCAGGGAGGGAGGAGAGGGAAGAGGGCCAAGCCTGTTCGCCTCAGGTCTGACAAACAGGAGGAGGGAGGAGAACGATGGAGAGCAGAGGGGAGGAATACAGGACAGGAGAGGAGGAAGATGACATGAGGGGAAAAGAGAAATAAAAGGTGACAGGAAGTAGTAAAATGAAGGAAATATGGGAAGTGGAGCGGTGGTGGGGACGAGGGAGGGGAGTAATAGAAAGGACGGATAAAATACGAGATGAGAGGCATAACTGAGAAAGGGAAGATGAGAATTTATTAGAAGAACAAAAAGAAGGAAGACTTGTTGGGGCATGTTTTAGGACCAATGTGTGACTTACTGTTTTATCTTCCACTAGTTCTATTCTTCATAAATGTATGTTGACATCTATTGCTCCACACAAACACCATCCCTTTGAGCCTCACCAAAAACCCAACAGATGCTGCTAAAACCGGACTTTTGTCAGAAATGTGTTTAATCTGTACGCTGATTTTCACTGAGGATGCTGCGGTTTAGTCCACAAGACTCCTCCTTACAGAAACACTTATTTTCATGAACCTAAACACATTTTCATGAATATAAACATCAAGATGGACTAAGACTAAATAACAGGTAACACCACAGTTAACTGGAGGTTTTGCACAGTTTACCTGCATCGATCTGATGTTCAGGCAGATCTTTCAGGTGTCTGAACGCTGTTAGTGATAGTGAGAGTGATTAAACAGTGTTAAATGTTGCTGCTGTAAATAAACATGCAGGCGACACTATAGCTGAGGCTCAGATTTAACACAGTCATGAAATGTAACATTTTTCATCCATAAGTGGGTTTTTTTGTGCATTCTGAGGCTGTACCTGTTGATACGGAGACGCTGTCCCAGCTGTCCCTACGTCTCTTTTTTTGGTAATCTGTGTGATTTGCACATTTGTGCAAAGACAGTCTGTTAGTATTTGTATATGTTGGTAATGAGTGTGAAGTGTGCACATGGCCCTGTACATGCACAGACGCAAGGAGCATGTGTTATATGTGTGCTTGTGTGCATGCACGCTCCGTAGCGTGTCGCAACATGCAGCCGGAGGGCTGAGGCGATGAGCCAGACCCAGGGCCCAGCATGACACTGTATCCCGATCTGTGTTGTGACGGCCTCAATTACCCATCAGCCTGACAGAGAGAGAGAGAGAGAGAGAGAGAGAGAGAGAGAGAGAGAGAGAGAGAGAGAGAGAGAGGGAGAGAGAGAGGGAGAGAGAGAGAGCGAGGGAGAGAGAGAGAGAGTGGAGTTGTAGACCAGCAATTCCTTGTTTTTACTTTTATCTCCTGCAAACCCATGTTTCCGTAATGCCAGGCTAAATACAGCTAATATGTCTGCATGTAAATGTGGGAGTTATTGTTCTCTAAGGTTCAAGAACTCTGAAAACCTCTGCGCTCTGGCTTGTTTATGCTTTGGCTTATGTGCAATGTTTAGCTTCTGCTGCTCACTCCTTATGCTAATAATAAGCTTATGTTTGTATTTGTGCTGCCGTCCCCTCTGCCCCCCACATTGATCTAACATTAATGAATAAATTAATAATAACTTGGTTGAACCTTGTGTATCTTTACCCAGCTATCTATCTATCTATCTATCTATCTATCTATCTATCTATCTATCTATCTATCTATCTATCTATCTATCTATCTAT
>JBAMHV010000014.1:26143695-26156679 GCA_037177535.1 Pseudomugil gertrudae
GGCTTCCCTCCTTAGGCTGCTGCCCCCGCGACCCGACCTCGGATAAGTGGTAGAAAATGGATGGATGGATGGATGGATGGATGGATGGATGGATGGATGGATGGATGGATGGATGGTGTTATTGGCGTTATTGGGTAGCATCAGGTTGGTCTTCATGCTGCACCAACTTGTACTCTCCCTGGAAGAGGATCAAGATCTGGTTAAAGAGGACCAAAACGGGCATGAATATGTCATTACAGTTTCTCATCTGAATTGTTTTCCAGTCTGGACTGGTTTTTGCTGTCACTGTCTTCAGGACTGGTGGACATATTTGTCTTTTTGCTGCTTGTCAGACTGTTTAAAGCCACCATGTGACTTGGCAACGTATGTATGTTTTTAACCACCTCCACAGAAACTAAAAATGATGAGACAATGGTTTATGGGGACTGGTGCTAATCTGCGGACATACGGGTCCAAACTGCTCCGGTTTTGCAGGGTTTATAGTTTATATTAAATTTCAGGGTTTGGTTGGGTGATTATGGTTACTGTAAGGGTGGGGGAATTTCTCCTCACTGAGTAAATTAGGAATAAAATTTAAAGCTTTAGAAACAAAATGTTATTTTTCCATGAACACATCTGTGAAATCTTATTTATAAATGTAATGTTTTCTCCTGTCCATCCACAGAACAGAGGAAAACGTTGGAAGAACAACATGCAAATGTTTCAGGTGTTTAGCAAAGTGAGGATGCTTTCAGAAATAATTTCCTAAATACTCTTTATTTATCAATTCATGCAAAGTGCAGTAAACAGGAAAAGCCAGCCAGCTGAATTATTGTTGTGACCAGCTTTTCCTTTCAAACACATAAAAAGTATACTTTATATGCAGATCATTCAAGGTGCTTTGCAAAGTATGTTGTTTGAGCATCGTTCCTGTTGTTGTGGGAATTTAGCAGCTTTCCGTCCACTCGACATTCTCATAGTCTCATACGTGGGATTTATCATCCCACATCTTTCAACTGTGCCAACATTCATGGTTAAAGACTTGCATCAGTCCTGCTTTTCAGCTATCCGAAACATTCTTAGAGCTCTTTCAACTATGTTTATTAAGCTGTCAGTCAAAATACCAAAACTGCTTTGCAGCTTTTGCCTCTTGCTCATTAGCCATTTTGAGTTGTGGGTGGGGACAGCGCCGCTCTGTGCCCCTCCCACAGCATCAAATCTCCGCTCAGGTCTGAATCTGAGGTGTGTTGCAGCAGGACGCCGGCCCTGCAGCACCGTGTCCGGGGATCATGTAGTCCATGATGTTGCTGTTTGCAGTTGTCATGTGAGATGTTGATCTTAGGAATAGTCATCATCAACAGTGATACAGGAAGACGAGCACAAAAACAAAGCATCATCAGAATATTGATAAACCTATAGCAAAATTATCTACAAAAAACAGAAGGTTTATCTTTGAACTAACGCTGGTCCACTTCCACAGAGAGTACACTTTACTCTGCATCGTGTAATCGTTTATCCACACAGACCATGGCAGCTAACTCTGCTCCACTTCACAACCATTGCTCTGTGTAACCAGTGCAAGTGCCCCATGCAGTTCAGGGTGGGATAAACTGGATTTATGACGCTGTGTGACATATCTTTACATCTACCAACATGATGTTTCCTTCCTGCTGCCCAGCGACCAGCTGGCAACAGAATGGCTATGTTTACATGAGAGTTTTAATTCTGAATAAAAGTTAAAAACTGCTTTTAAGAGGTGAAAAATGACCATGTAAACACCTGATTCTGAATGAAAAGGATATTTCAGAATTAAACTTAATTCCAAAGCAAGTGGCTGCTTTATTCTATAATTAAAGCTGAATTAATTGCTTGTTATCTTGTCCTATCGTGAAGATGTGCAGTCTCCTGCCTCCCGTCTCCAAGATTTTTCTCCTCCTCCTCAGCTGCTGGAAAAATTAGGTAGCTGGTATTTCAGAAACATAATCAAAGTTGAAGCCATAAAGTTCGTACGTGTTTTTTTGTTTGGAATGACTAATTCAGAATTAAAGTATTCATCTTTGTGTTTACATGAAACATTCATTCTGAATTGAGGTTTATATGGAAACACGTTTATTCGTAACACACGTACGTATACCGGAAACAAACAAACCACTTCCTGCTTCTCATCTAGTAACATGGAAAACAACACTATGTCTCTCAGCATCCCCCTTCTGGACATTCCCCGTGTGAACATGGATGTGGATGATCATCTTTATAATGTTTATAGCTGTCAGACGTCTGTGTTGTCCTGAACAAGCTGCTAGATCAAATAAAATACATTTTACACTAAACCTTTAAAACAATACAATGATATACATTTAAATATAAACTTTATATAAGCATTGTTTGTCTTATTGACATTGTGCATGAATGAAAAGTGAGATTCTGTTATCGATATAAAACAGAAGGCTGATGAGTTCATATAAAACACGTCTGTTTTCCTTTAGGCCTGTGCCTCTACAGCGGACACAAAGAGCTAATTATCTCCTGAAAATGCCCGTTTAGTGTCAGGGTGTTTGGGAGATTTTGTGAAAAGGCTCTGGTTTTGCTTTCAGAGGCTGTGGAGTGTAACAATTAGCCAGAACGTGAACGTGTCCTCCCACTGGAATGAAGGAAAGAATGTAAACTATGACTGATGGAAACACGGAAGCGCTCGCTGCATACCCAACAAACTACACCCGTACGCACACACACCCCTGCGGTGGGATGATCCACATTTTCCAGATGTCTGAGAGGCAGAGATGCAGCGCCTTGCCTGACATTCGGGGTTATTGACATGTTTCATCTCAGTGAAGGATTAGATCTTTTATTAATCTGTCTGAAACAGGGTCACGCGTGTTTCCGCGTCGCAAGTAAAACAAGTGCATGAGGCTGGACGCAACGCCACATCACAAAGCCATCTCCAGTTTGCCTAGTTGGTTGCTGTGGATACCATACATACAGCCTCTTGACACACACACTCCTCCAGAGCCCGACCTTCTTCAGGCCCTCCTTCACTATCATAACATCACTCACACCCGGCCCACTCCGAGCCCCTCCCCAGCAACATAATGACATTTGCATACAGATGTCTCATTTGTGCTGATAATGCATGCCACAGTGTGTGTGTGTGTGTGTGTTTCTGTGGGCTGTGAATCAGCTGACATCTGAGGACAGGTTGGGGCTTGAAGGGAAAGCTGCATGTGCAACCTTTTGAAAAAAGCCTCATTACAGTCATTAGAAGCATCATTATCAGAAGTAAGACAACTTGTTTGCAGAAAGTGAGCGGCTGCGAGGGGAAGTGAGGATGGAGAGAGAAAAAACACCTCTGCTTCAGTAGAACAACTGTGCCTGGCAGACAGAAGTACGAAAAGGGATTGAATTGAACTCAGGGCCTCGTTCCAAATCTGTGGCCCTGCCCCCACCCTCTTTCTTTCTCTTCTTCTTGCATCTTCTTCTCTTGCCTCATGAAACAAGCCACCTACACTTTAGGACATCTGCTAAGCTGATTTTCTGGAGCTTAGCAGCACCATAGTGGTATCAAAGAGATTAGGTGAAACAACATCCAACTCTGGCTTTGTGCTGCGTTTCAATAATGCAGCACAGTGCAGCCGTGCACATGTATTTGTGCCTGTTGGCCTCCAGTGCGTGCTGGCGAGCTTCGCCGTGCATGTGCGTGGGTGTGTGTGCATTATGCTTGGGGTTACAGTGCCATAAGTCACAGAGCTGGTGTAATGCAGTTGGATCTGGAGTGTGAGCGCTTCTTTGGTTACAAGGATTGAGAAAGCGGAACCAGAGAGCTGCTTCAGAGCATCTCTTCACTCTTTGTTTTCCAGCCAAACTCATTTTCACTGGAGGAAAATCATTTCCACAAAATAAACTCTTCTTTGGCCTGCTTAATGTTGGACTTACTTTTGCTTTATGAGGTCAAACAGTCTTATATTTGCAACCCCCCACCCCCCCTCTCTCTATTTAACAAACATGCATTTGTACACTTGCTTTCCTTCTTTCATGTATTTGATTGTAAAAGGTGCTTTATGGAGCAAAGGGACCGTATCTTCCTTCATTATGCATGCATGATGGCTAACGCTTAGTAACTATCCACATATGTAATTAAGTAGTGAAATGTAATAATGTCATTTATCCCTCTGGGTTTAGGGTTTGAATAACTGCTGCAGAGTCAGCCTACTGTGCATTTTATTTATGAGTGTGTGTGTGACACCCTTCTGGCTTTTCCTCCTTGTTTGAGTGGCAAGATCAAGAGAGGGAGTTCTCATTTAAGGTTTTTTTCTTTCTCTTCAACAGCTTTTCACTATTTTGTGCTCCCTAACTAGAGGAGAAAACACATGGAGAGAGAAGAGGGAGGGAGGGGGGTTTTAAGAAGAAAAGAGAGCAAACCAAAGAGCGTCGGGTGCTGTGTCAGTCTGATATTTTCCGTGGTGACAGCTGGGCCCAGAAGCTCAGACCCTTTTCTTCTGGCACACAAAGCCCATTAAGTATGCCACTCGCTCAATGGCCCCCGCAGCCTCCAAATTGCTCCAAGCTCCTCCCTAAAGTGTGGCAGCCTTTGTCATTGTAATCAGGCCTTGTTTGTGAAGTACTGCCTGTATTTACCGCTGCTCAGGGTGCATATTTGCCCAGCCTGCTGCTGGGTGAGAGCTGGAGGGAGACAGGCTGAGCTAGAAGATAGAGATGGAGAGCTGGAGATGAAGAAGAGTTACTGGTGGGAGTGGAAAAGCCTAAAAGGAGGGACGGGGACCGGAGGGCAGTATGAAGAGATCAGCTGAAGCCTTAAAGAATTTGACTAAACTTTCAAGGGGGGACCTGGGATCCTGGTCAGAGTGAGAGGAGTGGGGATGCTTTGGGGGGGAGTGGGGGGGGTGTCATGGCTGCAGGCATCACAGCTCACACAAGGATGTTCACACTTCCCAAGAAAAAAACTGGATCAGTGTAACTGACAGGCAAAGTGACAGAAAGGTACAGCAGACAGACGGAGTCCTGCGATGTGATGCCTTTTGGCAGAGGTGACCCCATTCCTCCTCCTCATCCTCCTCCTCCTCCTCATCGTGGGGGTGGCCCGAGCAGTGGATAGGGTTGGGTCTCTAGAGATGATGGTCATCCAAAGTGGCATCCAGACCAAACTTTGTCTGTCTGTTGGCCTTTTCCTTTCACTCTGAGTGTGTGTGATCTCCCTTATTAAAAATTCATAAATCCCACAAAAGAGAGAGGTAAACAAAGGAGCTGTTTCTGGTGGTAAGTTTTCTGAGCTGTGCAGTAAAAAATTATTAAATAAAAGAATTTTTAAAAAGCAGAATTAAAGAATTAATTAAGTTTTTTTATTTTTCAGAAAAAAATTCTCTAGTATAAATATTTTAATTTAAGAAATGTGTTCTTACATAACTTTTCCTTGCTGAACAGAAGAACAATCCCAGCTGAAAGAGAAAATCTGTCCCCCATGTCATCTGTTTTGTAATAAAACACATTAACATAAAGGTGTGTGAGAACACCTGTCTCACCATGTAAATGTGACTTCCTACATGCTTTAAAATCTCCCACTAAAACTGGTGGATTCCTGAAGTTAGCAGGTCCTTTAACATGTAGCCAAACATTCCCGTCTAACTCTAGCTGCTCTGGATCTTTCCTGTTCATTCAGCTACTGAGAAAATTCCCTTTTCCAGCAGCTGGAAAAGATGGAACCCAGTGGCACGCTCAGAATAGTCTAGAACTGAAATAACACATAAAATAAGAATATGCATCTGCTTTGTGTATGCATTTGTGCATGAACTTTAGACCCGGAGTGTGCAGGTCCAGTCCTGGAGAGCTACTATCCTGTAGCTTTTAGATGTAACTTCTCCCTCACACTGAATCACACATCTGAATTCCCTCATCTGCATGTCATCTGCAGATACTTCCTACAGTAATTCACCTGCTTCAGGTGGGTTAGAGAAGGAATGCAGGATAGTAGATGTCCAAGACAAGACTTGGGCTCCTACATGAGCACAAACTGTCTGCATCCTAGATCTCAGGAGATTTCATCTGCAGTGTTTGTGTCTTTCATGTGTGATACATCATCACAGGAAGGTTTCGTTACATGTCACATTCTCCCACACACTCATACACCGATAGGCACAGCAGGAGTTCTGCTTAAGAACACTTAGGCACGTGTTTAAGGAGAAGCCTGGAATCAATCAATTGACCTTCTGGGTGTAAGATGATTGCTCTTCCACCTGAGCTACAGTCACACCAGCCAAAGAAACAAAATTCAATAAAGACACACAGATGGACCCGGAAAACAGGATTTTATTGTTAAGAGCTCATCGCAAAGCTAACATGTAACAGAAAACCACCCAAAAGCAGCAGAATGCTAATTCAAACACAACCAATACATCCATGTAGACCCCATACCATAGTCAGTCCATGTAGACCTTATTCCCTGACCAGTCCACATAGACCCCATGTCCCAACCAGTCTGTGTAAACCTCCATAACCGCATTAGCACATGATTCTGAAGAATCCTGACTGACTAGTGTAGAAATGTGGGTTTTTCATGCTATCATAAAGCATCACTTCATCCTCAGTGGAGCAAAGTTAAAGCACCGACACAATGTAGAGAGTGCACCATCAGACCCCTCCATTAATCTCTGATACTGTCATTAAGTGGATGCAATGTATGTTGAGAACTTAATAATAGCTATTTGGTCCTTTAGGTGGAAACAGGAAAAAGACTCAAACCTGAAAGAACCTGTTAACAAAAATCTTTCCTGATAAATAACTGACAGAGAGCATTTGGAGGCTGGATGCTGTTAACCAGATAAACCCTGCAGCTGTTCTTCACCAAACACAGCGTGTTAGAAAGAAGTTTAAAAATGGCAGCTTGTGCATGAACTCGTGGGTGATGTGCTTATCTGTGTCTAATGTGAGGTGACAGATATGAGGATGATCATGCTGCATGGATGTTAGAGAGAAAGAAGCAATAGGGTTGGGGATGAGGGTGAGAGAAAGGGCGGGGGGGGGGCAATAAAGTCATAAACCTGCAGTTTGCTGTTAGATGTTCGTCTCTGTGTTTAGCAGAAACACAAAGGGACAAAAAAGAAGATTAACAGAAATTCCCATTTTTTTGTTCCTTCAAACACAAAACTGACATGAAAACTGATGATGATGATGAAGATGATGATGAAGAAGCATACTGGAGAAAATGTAAGAGGATCAAAATGGAGTGATTTACCTCACGGGGTAATTTTTTCAACAAGGTTCTGTTTCCTGATTTTCTATGTGCACGTGCATGTGTGTGTGTGTGTGTGTGTGTGTCCATGTGTGCACTTGTTTAAACTTTATTGTCACCACCGTCTCCTGGACAGCTGGAGGCTATGTCAGAGTTCAGCTGCTTGTTCTACAGAGCAGAGAATAAGAGGAGAAGGGAGGTGAAGAGGGGGGTGCATTCATGTTGGTTTGCATATGCTTGTGCATATGACGTATGTGTGTGTGTGTGTGTGTGTGTGTGTGTTTTCATTCTATCTGAAGCAGAAGTGTGTGTGTGTGGGTATTGTATAGTGAGGCTGATGAGCACCGTGCTCAGATCTGGTCAACTTAAAAAGTAAAAAAGAAACCTGCAAAAGAAGAAGCTGTCTCCTCCTTCACACCGATACCTTCTGCATCTACACACCCCAGGGAAAAAAAAGGGGGGGGGGAGGAGGTCACCAGATAATTGTAAAGTATATAACCTACATTTATCTAATAAACTTGGGATTTTTACCAGGACTCTTAGAGCATTAATGCAGATAAATCTGTGAAATTAGTAGCTTTGTGTTGAAAACCTGGAGCCCATATTTCTGAAGATCCTGACACTTTTCCAGCCTCACATGTGAAGGATGAAGCCTTCGATAGATCACACGTTAAAGGAGCAAAGAGCAAAATGGTTTCATGGCAGGGGTTGCTGTTGAACTGTGGACCAACACAAAGTGCGTCACAAGCCACCCCCCCAACCCCCCATCCACCTGCAAATGACCTGCAAAGTGCAAACACACTGAACAATGTCATGTTGTGGAACATGTGGAAGAAACTTATAAGGTTTATGGTGATAGTTACAGTAGAAGCAGAGCAGCTCTGAGTCAAACTGCTGCCATTAGTTCTGCACTTTGAAAATGCAAGGCCCTGACTCCCCTGCAGCCGTTGTCTCCTCCTGGTATCTTTAGTTCCCCAATGGGAGAACTTTCTTTACACTTTAACAGGGAACACGTATGTGTAAAGATTGCATGGAGTGAAAGACGTCGCGCTCTAACACAAAACCAGTGTTGTTTCTTTCTTTGTTCAGCAACTTGCCAATGATGCGTTGTTTCTTTAGAGGTAATGCTGGAGCCCGGTGGCCTTCAGATGAACATTTGTTCTATTACCCGCCATTTTGCTTTGAAAATATGTGATGTCTTTGTTCCACTTGCTGGGGTGTTATAAAGTTGTGAACACAAAGATAGATTGTTCTGTTGGATGTCCGGGTTCAGAACGTTTGAGGACTCCTGGTCCAAAAGAGCAGGCCCTCCTGTCAGGAATGTTCTGAGAAGCTGGAGAAATGTTTAATCATGTCTTAGTTCCTCTCATGGCACATGTTTTCCTCCAGGACTACACAGCTGGACATTTGCATGTCTAACCAGGACAACAAAGGTGGACATTACAACGTTTAACTGGGACGACAGAACTGGAAATTAGCATGTTTAATGTACCAATAATCACCATAGCAACATATTAATTAGTATGATCATACTGAGCTCTGATGCTTAAATATGTATTTATGGAATAAATACCTCAGTTTATAAGCATATCTATAATAATCCATGTTTCTGTGTTTTTTATTACAATGATACAAAGTCTGATGTGATTGATAACAAACATGGTTTAATGTGGCTTAAATGTATTATCTTATCCACTGTGCTGCCAGTTTTCCCTCTGCACAATGTTACTACACAGCGGTATACATTTATTTTTTATAAATTTCAAACTTATACGGTGTAACAGTGTAAGAACATTACACAATTTTCTGGCCTGTTTTGTGCGTAAGAAAGCGGGGCCCCTGGTCACATGTTCCAGTTGTGTCTTTTCTGTTTAGCTCTATGGTTCATGTCTGTTCAGGCTCAGTCATTGGCTTGAAGTCACTTTCCATCATTAACGTGTCCATATGGTGCCTTCTCAGCCTGATCTCATCCTATGTGCGCCACACACTGCTGCTTTGTCCGGGCTTCTTGGCATCAGATTGCAGTGTACAACGTGTCCTTTAGCGCAGCTTATGTATCCAGACCAGGAATAACGTTCCACAAGCTTCTCCTGCTGAAAGTTGTCAAACCCAACTCTGTCTCCATCCTGAAGATGTGAAAGTGGACTTTTCATTCTGGTTAGGATATAACTTTCCTGCTTTGTGGGAATCTCTTGTTCTCAGATAAAGGTTTGGGGGAATTCTAAAAGCTGTGAATTCTGCATCATCTGGAGCCTTTTAGTGATTAAATCTGACCAAAACAAAAACCTGTGAAAACTATTCTTTCTTTGCTTTTTATTCACATAAGTCATGTTACAAGCTTCATCTTGAACTATTTCCAGTATAAACTACATGAAGGGTCTTTACATCTTTTCTTTTCTTTTAGTATAAATTATTTATTTTTCACTTTTTCTCTCCCCATAATATGCATCCATTGTGGCTTTTAAAAGGCACTTTCTGGAGTAAAACTCAATTTAAGGCTGATTAACAAACACAAACAAGTTTCATTTTATTTAATTACACTGAAAAATTGAGAGTTTTAGGTTGTTTTCACTTATTTTGTAGAAAACGTGTTAAATTTATTTAACAAAGGCTTTTATTTTAAGCTGCACATGCAGACACTGTTAAAGAGGATGTTTAAAATTTAGCAGCTTATTTTTTTACTGTAATTAAACTTCTGCTTTTCAACTTTAAAGTTGCTTCTTTTTGTTGTTTTCAGGGAATGATTCATTCAGCTGAACAGAAAGAAAAAGGTTTATTCAGACTATAAGTGATGCTTTGAGCTGAGTGTTATTGTGGACACGCCTGCGTTGGGAAAAACAGCACCGTTTGGCAATGTGCAGCCATGAAGAACAAACAATAGCAGCAACACAGCAATGTCATTAAATGTGCATGAAATAAAATGAAATGAAGAAGTGAAGGCTGTATGTGTTGAGGTTGTTTTACCCCCCATTACATCTCAGAGAGACGGGGATGGGGGTAATGGGAGCAAGCAATGGGAGAGCTCATTATCTGGCTGGCCATCTGCTGCTGGGAGGGTGGAAGTGTCTGTCTGTCCCAGACTCAGACACTCTGAATGGGCCTGGACCTCCAGTCCAAATCTTCCTCTAACTTACCTAAATTAGCTGTACATCTGGTGCATTTGGTCACAGTGATGGGTGGTTGAAGCCTGTAAAGGATGGAGCAGTGTGGGAAGAACTGGAAACCAGTTATGTTCATGTCTTTATTGTACATGGAACATATTAAGGGTCCTGCATTTCATCATGTTCTTATTCTCCTGTTTGTTTGTCCCACAGCAGCGTGTTAATACAAACCAGTCCCGGTCTGGTTAGGGGGTCTGAACACTGGCAGAATGAAATGGTTAGATGAGATGGTAGATAGAGTTAAGGGTTTATGTGCTTTAAATCAGATTGCGGTGGAGCTTAGTGAGTGTGAGAAGTTGCCGGGCGCAGCAGATGCTCTTTGTTGCTCTTCTGGGCTATTGTTGTTGAAAGCTGAGACTCGGAGAGTCGGATTGGCTGCAGCTTCTGGCAGCAGGAGGGCTCTCCCGGTTCCTATTGGCTTGCTGGGAGTGTCATTCAACCCGCTGGCCCCGCCCACACGGACTTGCTGAACTCCGGAGGGAAGTTGAGGTAAAGTTTGGCCAACTTGGAGTAAAACTTGCGCAGCACTTGGCGGTCGATGCGGGACAGAAGAGAGAGTCTGAGAAGAGGAAGACCGCAAACATGAAGCTGTGCCGCACATTTCTGGGTCAGTTTTCTCTTTTTTAAGATAAACTTTAACCCTTGTTTCAGTTTTCTGCCTGAAGATAACATTGTGTTTCTGTTTGTAAAGGTAAACTTTGTGTTTCTGCATCTGCGGTTTTATTTATTTTTTATGTATGAACATCCTGTTTCAGTGCATGTTCTGGGATTCTGCCTCTAAATTTAGCTTTTTGAATAACTTTTTATCTAAAAAAAAAGTCTAATCTGGCAGAGTTATATGGATGATTTAATAAAAAAGCTTTTAGAGATAATGCATGTGTGCAGGATTAAAGCGGATTATAGATCCTCTCACCATCAACTCCAACTTTAAAACTTCCCCAACAACCAAATATCCAGGCCGCAGGTTTACTTGCTGCTTTAACACAACAGAAACTTTAGTTGTCTTTTGAAAAGGAAAAGCAAAAAGCAGTGCAGACAAAGGGCAGTTCGTGCCAGGGGACCGTGTGGCCCCGGTACCGCGGGGACAATGCCAAGCTGCGGGCTTATTAAAAACTTTTTTGTTGTGTTAGTCTGTCGGCTTGTTCCATCTGTCGAGGGACTACAGGGGCCTCCCCCGGTCCCAACCTCAGCGCTCAGTCAGCTGCTGTGCCCATGTAATATTTATATGTCTGCTGCGCAGCGGCGCCTGCGCACAGCATCACCATCAGACAACTGCGCAGCGCTGCAGGCCTCTGCGCCATCTGCATCTTCACACATTCTGAACAAGGAAAAGTTTCCCAGCAGATCCTCCAACTTTTCACTTTTACTGACTCCAGCACAACCCCGCTTCTTGTTTGTTTGTTTCAGCTCATAAACAGTTTAGTTTGTTTTGGTTTACACTAAGTTTATGTTTTTAATTAGAGCAAAACAAATGTAGTTTTATATAATAAGAACATATGATACGAATCTATTAATGATCAAATATTTGAGTAAAATATTTTGATGGAAGTTTCATATAAAAATATGAGCGAAGTTTTCACAGAAGAAAACTTTCTGTGGGACTTTAGTGCGGAAACCATTAAACTTGATTTTCTTCAGCTGCTCTGAACAAAGGCCTCTGCTGCGCAACAAAGCTGCGCAGTTCAAGCCGGAGCTGTCCGCAGTCCCGAACATGCGCGCGCTGCAAGTGTTGGAGCTCTCCGCTGTCCTGAAACAGTCAGAAAAGTAGCAGCATAGTTTTCTGTCTCTATCAGCAGAAAACCCGCTGCGTGGCCGAACCCACAGATTACACCCCCCCCCCCCCACACACACACACACACACGCACACACACACTCAGATCACACCTGACCCACGCAGGCCCAGCTCTCCTTCTCCTCTTTTCTTCTTCTTATTTCCGCATCTTGTGTTTACTCGCGTGTCCACGCGCTTGTCGCTGCAGTTGTGAATCCTTCCTCTCCGCGTGCCCTCAGTCTGAAATCATACTGATGGCTGCGCGCACGACGGTGATTGATTTCAGCTCCAGCGCATAACAATGGGATTGCACAAAGAGAGCCTGCTGCAAAGAGATAAGAATTTAATAGAATTTGTGAAAGCTGAAGGTTGGGCTTTTTGAATATTCCCTGCGCACGCGGCGTGGAGACAGCAGATAAAGGATGGCATTTGTGGGGACTTTTCTCAAATGGCTTGTAATGAATGGTTGTCATTTCCACTAATGGTCTGAAAACAGCTAAGCAAACTATGTGAGCAACTCCAAGTTCAACTTGATTGTTTGTTGATGTGTTTGTAGAAACTGGTGGCACTTAAATAAAAATAATAAACACACAGATCTGATGCTGACAGTCATCTAAAACTCCGCGCTGTGATTATTCAAATGCTGCGGCGCTTTCATTTCCCCCTGAGCATAAATAATTTCTGGAGACCTGCCCGGTGCGTCGTTAAAGCGCAGCTCTGCACGCAGAGTTATCAGGTGCTGTCAGCGCGGCGCGCGCACACAAACTGCATCCAACTATCAATTTCCAGCCCGAGAAAAGAAAAATGAAAAGTTTCCCTGAATGAAGGGGGGG
>JBAMHV010000014.1:26166223-26179057 GCA_037177535.1 Pseudomugil gertrudae
TATATATATATATATATATATATATATATATATATATATATATACACTTGTGTGTGTGTGTGTTCTTTGTGGTTTAAAAGCTTAGCTGAGGACTGAGCAACACACAGAAAATCCTCTCCTTAACACGGTTGTTGCTGCAGCTTTTCAGCAGCTGGTTTGTTGTTTCTGCTTCATTATTATATTCAGCCTGGTGATGCTCACTGGGCCCTCTGCTTTCAGGGGCCACGGCCCCTGTATGGGCTCCGCCTGCTGCCTATGCAAAGACTACAATCATGAGTCCCACTCAGATGCAGGAAATTACAGCTGAGATGATGGGAGGTGTGCCAAAGGCCAAAAGGATGCGGGTGTTTTTTCCCAAACTGAACATCGTGCTTTTCGGTTTGGTTTAGGCGCGTTGGTTTTTAGGCAGATGTTTAGTTAAGCATCTGTTTTGTTTGAGATGTGATTGGTTAAGCATGTGTTGCATTAAATGTGTGATGGGTTAAACATGTTTTCAGGTGAGCATGTGTTTTATTTTAGGCTTGTTGTATTCTAAGCATGTGTCAGACTAAGTCTCTGGTGCTTTCAGCTTGTATTGTTCTAAGTGTGTTTTGCACTCACGTGTTCTGTTTGTAGCATGTGTTGGGATAATTGTGTTTGCATGTGTTGGGTTCAGCGTGTGTTGGACTCTGTGTTGTGTTTTCAGCATGCGTCGGGATAAGCAAATACAAAACAAACATGGCTGTGAGAATCAAAGCTCTGCGAGTCCTTGCGTCAGCGTTGCCTTCGCTGTGTTTCAAAGGGAACATCCTGAACAAGGCTTATTATAACAGCTGTTTTGAAGCAGAGAAAGATGAGGATGATGAAGTGGATGTGTGGTGGAATAAAGTGAGAACATTGAGAAATAACTGCTGATGGTTTCTCTCCCCCCTCCCTCCCCTTCTCTTTCCCTTAATTTCCTCTATTTTCGCCTCCTCTTGCTCTTTCTATCATTTCCTTTCATCACAGATGAGTGTTGAGGGTGACGACAAGCGAACTCGCACTCGGTCGAAGGGAATCAGAGGTGAGTGTTGGTCACGTCCCTCCATTTTGTTAAATGCTCATTCACATGCAAATTTCTTTATTGTCTTCCTGCTCTTAGAAGTAGGAAAGGCTGAGCTTCATGTTTACATGTAGTAGAAATACAACTTTATGAGAATGAAGGTTATCCAGGGGGTTGTGAAACTCGTCTCTGCAGAGAGAAAGGTGGACGAAGCCGACCACAGAGTCACTGTTTGGTTGATTTAAATGACTCTGGCTGTTTTTGTCTTGAGTCACACAGTCTTAAAAACTGTGCTTGTCCATCACAAAGCTGTCCTGCTGGAAGCCTCACATGAAGGTTTTTATTACCAAAAAGACCACAAAGTAGTGATGAGGAGTAAAAACCCAGTGGGTAAATGTTTGCTGAGGTAATAAACCAAGAGAGATGTTTTCTTGTCTTTACATGATGAAACCTTTCTGTTCTTGTGGCAGGGAAGTCGCCATCTACTGGCCAGTAGTAGAAAATGCATATTTATGAGATGAAGGTTCATTTTTCTGACGGCCATTTCTGATCCAATCTGCCGCCATCCAAATGACATAAATAAACAAATACGTGATGAAATCATTTAAAATGGGCCTCGGGGCTCTCAAAGCTGAAGCCCTTGTTATGCCAAGCTAGCTAGATATCCTGTGTAGCAGGATATTTTGGTTTAAAGCTGTCTGTCTTACTATACTATACATGTGGCAGATGCTTTCTTCCAAAGCAACCTGCATATGATAAGCAGTTATTTTAACCATAGCTATTAACATCCTCACCAGGTCTGATACCTCATGTTGTCTGATATATTTATAGATGCAACTAAATAAAAGTGAACACATGTGTATTTTCGACTCTGCTTGGAACAAGATGCCTAAGAACTCTTTGCTAAGTTGTGTGAGGAGTGTAGACCCACACCTGGTTCTGGTCAGGCGGTGCCATGGGTCAGGGTTGGACCTTCATCTCCTCTGCAGGGCTGTTGTAGCTGCTGTAGACACGTTCTCCTCACGTCTGTGTGAATCCACATATGGACTGTCACAGAAGTGTGTGGATGTGTTCATCATAAATGCAACGTGTGTGTGTCTGTGCTCATGTTTACACTTCGGTGTATATTTGTGTGTTTTCGTGCACAATCGTGTGTGTTTGATGTTTGAATGCAGCAGAGCAGCGGTTCACAGAGAGCGCACCAAGGCGTTGGTTCATCCCAACTGCATGATGAAAGACAGAGAAACTCCGATGCCCCACACAGACACGCACACACAGCTGTGCGTGTTTATGTGTGTGTCATGCTTTCTTGGAGTATCCTGATATGCAGGCTTTTCTGACGTGATTAATGCATGTGATATCGGAGGCCAGGATGAATTCTCCAGGATGGTGCTGTTTTCTCATTTTGCTCCAAATGAAAATAGGATATTTCTCCAGACTCATTCTATCGCTGCACTCCCAATCGATGCCCACAGCCCGTCCAGAGCGCTGCGTGTTATTTTCTGAACAGAGCTTGATTTATGTTTTGAAGGCAATTACTATAAGTCGTCCCTGAAAGAAGTGCCGTTTTCTACTGATGAAGGCAGTTTTCCTTTTAATTTCATTTTCTCGGTTATGATAACAAAAGTGTAACAATTAATCTTCTGTTGCTGATGTCTGCACATAATTGCCACTTTTTCCAAGCAGCAGTCTGCAGTTCAGCTGATTTAGGCTTTCTCTATATGCACGTTATTTATTCAATATGTTACTCTCCTGTTTGTTTTGCATTTTGCATGCAGACGTGTGTGTGTGTGTGTGTGTGTTTTTTCCTCCTCATCATGCAGTCAGCGGCGTGTAAGCCTGTATGAGGAAAACCCGTGGGATTCGTATGCATTTGTGATTTATTGATCTGGGTTTCTTTTAGCAATGCTGCGTTCTGAGCCGTCATTCACCTTTGTTCTTCCCCATTTCTCTCCCTCTCTCTCTCTTTCCCTCACCCTTTCTTTCAGTTCCTATTGAGCTTGTAGGACAAGAGCTGAGGTAAGGAAACACCTTCATCTTTGTGCAAATCCCTTTCATAAAGTTCTTTTATGTGCACCGCCGTGCAGCCTCCCCGGCACTCGTAGATTCTCCATCTGTGCTTTTGAGATGATGCTGTATATTATTAGTTTTTATTCCTTATCGTCAGCACTTTGTAGCGCGTGATCAGTGGCTCCAACAGGCTGCTATTGATTCCTGGCAGCCTTTTGCTGTTTCCTGCTATGGACACATACAGTAGTTGCAATGAAATGGGTTTATGATCTTTTTGCCATCTGATCGAAGGATCCAACATGAGAGGAGAGGGAGGTGAAGGGGGATTATTTAGGGCTTTTTCTCTGTTTGGCAGTAGAGACTCCTCCTCTTCATTCCTCCCCATAGTTTCCCACCCAGGCAACAGCTTTCAGGGCCAGCAGGCCACTTGTCCTCTTTCCCTCCTGCTAAATTATTTTTTCATCCTCCCTCATTTTGTCACACTTCACCTCAGAGCATTGATCTGTACTCGCCATTCTAAAAAAAGGAAAAGATTTAGGTGGTGGGATTAAAAGAGAAAACTGGCAGGGAGCACCTGATTAAAAATGCAAATGCAGCATTTTTTTTAATAAGTGAAATTAATAATAAGCATAATTGGAGTAATAAAGGCCAATTGCTGGAGGAAGTTAATGAGAATTGAAATGAGCCATCCTGAGGGGTCATAGCAACCTGAATCAAAGCAGAGAGACAGAAGAGGAAGAAGGAGAGAGAAAACAAGGCCTGATGATGATGATGATGATGATGACTGGAGGAGAGCAGAACAGGGGAAATTACAGCAGGTCTTGGCTGATCCGTATCGCTCATAGTAACAGGATATAGGCCAGGGTTGATGTATGACATACAATATGTTTCCCTCGGCTTGTTGCCACCTGCATTCATGCATTTTGTGTCTGTTGAACAGGGTGCACGTCTGCTGGCATACGCATGTGTGGCATGTTGGCTTTGTTTATTTTTATTTGTACTGCATGTTGTTATCATTGCTGCAGCACAGGAACTAAAGTGCATTTCTGTGTCTTAAACATATCTCTAACCTCCATCCATTTCATCCAGCTGCCCCACCCCTGGATGCAATGGCTCCGGCCATATCAGTGGGAGATACTCACGACACAGAAGGTAGGGCGGATTAAAAACCCACCCTCTGTCTGTCCTTCTTCTGTCTGTCCTCCTTGCCCTCACTGCCCCACAGCGCCTGCTTTGTGCTTACAAAAGGAACCATTCAGGTTCACGCAGACAATGAAACATCAGGATCAATAGCACATGTACCCATTATGAAACTACAGGGGTCAGAGGAAGCTGCTAGTTTGAGTGAAAAACAAATAACTTGTTCTGGTTCCACAGATGTTAGATTTAGCTCTTAGCATCTCCAAGGTGCAGGCTAAAGCTGGATGTAGAAAAGGTCGTATTAAAGATGGAGGAAACAGGGCTGTGACTCATTCTGTACTTCGTCATTCTTCCTAAAACTTGATCCGAAGTCCTTTCTGTTGGAGACGTTGGAAATGGGCCTGCGGAACCAAAACTAATAAAAAGAGCCACAAAAAGCACCGTAGATGCTTTGATTTGTTGCTATGAGCTTACTAAAGCCGCCGTTTCATGCTGCTCACTCTTCATTTATATTTCCATGAATCCTGCTTAGAAAACAAAATAAGAAAATGAATTGTCGGGCTAAATCATCTTTTATTTTTATAGACGAAGGTTATTTAGTTTTAATAGTGAAAGAGCTCATAAATGAAGCATTAAAACTTCTTTCCTGACCAATTAAAGAATTCGACGAGCTTTTAGCACTTAGATATGTGAGGTCATTTCCCTCAGTGCAAAAGCAACTCATCAACCAGCTAGTTTGTATTTCCTGGTTAACTGCTAAAACTACTCCACAATCATAGCTAAGGGTAGGAAATCCTAAAAATGTGCAAGTTTGTCGATGCAACTCTGGAAAAGCATAGTATAGCACCCGTCCTGTGTGAACTGCAGCAAACCTGGGTGTACATGCTAATTCACTGTGGGTGCTGCACTCAGGACTGGAAGAGAAACTAGCCATTATCACTTGAAGGTTGTGAAACTGGCAACATCCAGATGAAGAGAGACGAGATTGATTAATTTTACGGTGCTGTGCCATGGCTAGCAGGTGGCTAGCATCTCAGTCCTGCTAAGTAAGGTGGATGTCTGCAGGTTATTAAAAAAACAACAGAGGCGTGAGAACAGACTGAAACACGACTCCAGCGAGTCACCGCTTCTAGAGTCCCATGTGAGTTTTAGATGAAAAACAAATGATACATTTATTATCAATTAATGAGCTTAAAAAAGCTTATAATGTAATTATAGATGCAGCTAGATCTAAAAGTGGTGCTAACAGGCCTACTAATGTTGCTGATGAGGTTTACTCTTGTTCAATGTGATTTTCACAGCTAGTATAAATATCTCACTCTTAGTGTGTGAAGTCTTATTTCATAAAAGTTGATTTGAATTCCTTTTTAAAAATGAGGATCATTGTATTGGCCTGCTTTATGAACGTCTTAGCTTGCAAACCCAGAAACTGACCTTGTTTCCTGAATAGCAGCTTTAGAATCTCCAACATTCAGCCACTAACAAAAACGACCTTAAATTAATGTCACGAGTTTAAGTGATGAAAACAAACTAAGCCAAAGCTCATTTGTTAGAATAACTGAGAACAAGCGTGTTCCAGAGAGGGTAGCGCTGTAGATGTGGGTCCCACTGCTGCAGGTTTCGCTCCAGTGTCATTTTCCCACCATCGCATCCTTGCCTAAGCCGTGGCCCTCGGAGACTACGGCACACCCCGGGCAGCTCACTGGCTTGTGACTCCTCTTTATTGGAGGGAAGATATTAGCTATCTGTTTACATGTGTATTCGTTCAGCAGGCAATTTCAGATGCACTTTGTTTATAGATCGTCCCTACGCCTCCCTTGGCAGCTCACAGGTGAGAATAAGCGGGAGTTTATTGGATTTCACCCTCCGCTGCTTCCCCGCCCGCCTCTCCATACAAGCTGTTCATTAAACGTTCCACTCAAATGCCTGAGATTGGTTGTGATGTGTGAGCAAGCATGACGCCCTCTTCAGGCCACATTTTCACCCATGCTTCTCCATCTCAGAACACCTCCATCCTTCATTAGTCTGATGAGGTGAACAAGGTTTGGCTGGACGTGTCACAGTGAGCCGCTGACATTAATGAATCTGCCTTTTTGTCCTGCTCATCTTTCTCACAAGCATATTGGGTTGTCCCATCGCAAGAAAGCGCCGCCTGGAGGAGGCAGAGGCTGAGCAGGAAACAGAGAGGCCCCCGTCCAAGAGGAAGTCCCACCCCCTGAAGCTGGCGCTGGATGAAGGCTTCAGCGCAGAGAGTGACGCCAGCAGCGAGGCTGAGGGCGAAAAGGATGGAGAGAAAGCCAGGGAGGAGGAGGAGGAGGAGAAAGATGCAGGGCTAGAGGAGGAGAGAGAGGAGGTGACACCGGAGTACCTCAAACAAGACGGACAGACTAATGGACAGGAGGAAGACACAGAGGACAAAGAGGAGGAAGAGGAAAAGAAGGACAAGGAAGAGGAGGAGAAGGGCAAAGAAGAGACGTGTCAGAAAAACGGGAAATTTCCAGGTGATGAAGGTTGATAAATAAAAGAAAGAAATCAAATTAAATAAATAAAATTAATTTAGTTTAATTTTGAAAAGTCTTAATCTATTAGCAAAACATATTCATAGAATTTTTCACGTAAAAAAATTTCCTTGAAAAAACACATTAGTTATTATAGTCGTTATTATGTTAAAGTAAATTATTAAAGGTAATTATTATTATTAATAAATTACTTTTATTATAATAATTTTTTAAAACTTAAAAAAACTCATTAAACCTCTGATATCTACGTTTATTTATATTTTTTATAAAAACCAAAATAAAAACTTTTTTTAAACTGTAAGAAATTGGTAAGAAATTTTCCATTTTTGAAAAAAACATGAGGTTTTTGTTTCTCCTTTTAACAAAATTAAGTTTACATTTTTAAGGGATATTTACCATTTAATACTATGCGATGTGTCATAAGAGCTCACATGGAAGAAGTGTGAGAACAGATTTTACCATAAAGTGATGCAAAATGTCTGAAAGTGTATCAGATATGTCACGCTCACCATCTAACGCAGCAGTTTTTTAAACCTCTTTAGCCACAAACACCAAGGCAACATACGTTGTTAATGGTGATCAATATTGTTGTTCATTATAGGCAAATATTATGATCATTATTAGGGATCATAATCGGTGAAGAAATCTTTCAGTCCACTGGAACATACAGAGTTTTGTGAAATATGATGTAACACAGTTTTACTTTGCGCAGTTTCATTAAATTTATCACTAACGACATATCATTAAGTAAGGAATTAAAGTTTCAGAGATGAGATGACTGGACGGTGAGTTTTCCATCTTTAGTCTGTGAAACAGCAGACGGCTGAGTTTTGTGCTGATCTGTGACACCAGTTTCTCTACAAGCTGCTTCGCATCCACAGATTTAACACAGCAGGTCAGCGTTTTGTTTCCAGTTCACGGTGCATAACTTTAGAGGCAGGGAGGTGGTGCAGTGATGATGGAGATATTGCTGACAGCAGCTTTAGTTCCCTGCGTGACTCACTCTTTCCTGTGTGTCACCTCTTTGTCTCCACAGAGGAAGAGTGTGTGATGAAGGAGTCAGAGCTGAGAGCAGCGTCACCTGCAGCCGAGGAGCCGCTCTCGCAGAGCACCGAGGAGGTGGCCGACTCTCTGCTCCACTTGGGCCGAGTCTCCAGTGACGTGGCTGGCTGCGTTGTTGCCATGGAGACTGAAGATGTCAGCGTGGCGGCTGAGCGGGGTGAAGGAGCAGAAGAGGAGCAGGAGGGGGACACGAATGAAGGGGAACAGGAGGTGGCACACAGAGTTCAAGTGCTGCAGGAGTCATCAGTTCTACAGAGGGAGGTAGCTGACGTGGAGCATGAGCAACAAGAGCATGCAGACAGCAGCAGCCCCGTGATCCCGCAGTATCAGGCCCAAACCATCCACCGTGGACACGTCAAATGTGAAGAGGATGCGGAGGAGATCATAGTCTCAGTGCAGCAGAGACAGGAAGCTCTAGGAGAAGACGAGGAGGATGAAGAGGAGCACGAGGGCCACGCTCTCTCCATTTCTGATGTGCCAACTGCCGTTCGCACCATCACCAGCACAGCAGCAGCTCAGGGAACACAAATCAAGACTGAAGACCACAGGGTTGGTCCTCTGGAGGACTACCACTCACACAGTCCTGTCCACAACTACAACCCCAACAGAGCCAGTCCACTCGAAAAGTATGACGCACATAAACACATAAACTCCCTCCACAACTACAAGACTGTCCCGTCTCTATGTTACGGCCCCCACATGGCCAGTCCGCTAGAGGACTACTTCCCCATCCCCAGAGGGGACAACTACAAAGTCCACGAGGCCTCTTCCTCGGCCTCCACCGACATCATTGAGGTGCAGTCTGATAAGTCAGAGGACAAGGAGTTTGACGACTTAGACGGAGACATGGAGCGGGACGACGAGGACAGCCTGTCGCAGCGGTCTAACGTGACCGACGAGTCGGAGATGTTTGACATGACCCGAGGGAACCTGGGTCTGCTGGAGCAAGCCATTGCTCTCAAAGCAGAGCAGGTGAAGCCGGCTGGCCCCAGAGAGCTTCTCCGTGCCCCCGACATCCACCATCAGCGATACTTCACCATCGAGGACAGGCCCAAGCACCTGGACATCATCCGCAAGAGCTACTTCAGCAAAGGTAGAGTGGAGAGGCACAGAAGGGCGAACAGAGCTGCGAAACAGGAAGTACATCGTTTGTGGTGTTTGTTGCATGTTTGTTCTCCTGCAGTGATGAAGAGTTGTTCCTGTTCTGGATGGTAGCATCCAGAATGTTCCGGGATCCACATCTATCTTTTATATCATGTAAAAACCTGTTGGGAACGTCTTCTGGATTTTCTCACCATTTATTTTGGCGTTTGCATGCACATATACTGATACATATAATGAGAAAGAATCCCTCACAGCATTCCTGAATCCAGGTGATGATCCGGATCACTCCCGACATTTAATGGAGAGATCCATGCTCAGAAACACATCATGAGCATCCCTCCACCAGACAGATAAACAGTAAATCCAGTAAAACAGTGGAAGCAATGACAGTAAAGACTCAGCTGTTGGGATCATGCTGCCATGTCCTGAGCTTAAAGAGAGCAAACAACCAGCAGCGAGTCGCGGAGCTCTTTAGATCCTCTCTCTCCGTTGTAACGGGATGAAGTGTCTCCAGCTGAACAGCAGAGTGGAGAGGAAGTGCAGGTTGTTCCACAGTCTGTGGAGTGTTTGTTTTGGTGCTGCATGTGTTTGGGCCTTGTATTTCACTGCTGGCTCTCTGCCCGCTTGTCACGCTCGCATTAAAGCTGCAGTGTGACTACATGCCTGGCTGTGCTGCCCTCTCCTTGGCCTCAACTCCCTCCTGCGGTGACGTCCCTGTTCTGTTCATCGCTAATTAGGAGATGCATGTCTCATTAACATTCAATTTGAAGGCCAATAGAGCATCGCACCATCCTCTTCCTCCCTTTTCCTCTCACCAGCGCCGCAGAAACTGGCTGGCCCACCTCCAGCAGAGTGGGGGGAAGCGGGCTTTTGTAATTAAAGTCAGGTTTTTATAGATTTCCTCTTGACGGCGTCTTCAGGTGATGTTTTTGCTGAAATCCAAACTGGGTCAGAGGAATGTAGGAAGAGTGTGCATGTGATGAAGCACACATTCAGACAGATGCACGTTTACACTGGGCCTACAGATGGTGCTGCTTTTGTACAGTTGTATAAATCACGTCTGGATTTCATGCTCAGCCGAGCAGACTGTCTGATGGTGTTAACGTCTCGCTTTTTGTCATTCCACCTTCCCTTCTCCTCATCCTCGCTCCTTCCCATTCATCCCGTAATCCAGAGAGCAGCCGGGCAGAGAAGAGAGAGATCAAGTGTCCCACACCGGGGTGTGATGGGACAGGTCATGTGACTGGTCTGTACCCCCACCACCGCAGCCTGTCGGGGTGTCCACATAAGGATAGGATCCCCCCTGAGAGTAAGTTGGTTTTCATTTCAGCTCTGAGAAGAAAAGCTGAAACGAGTCTAAATCCTGAAATTTATTGGCATACAGTTTAAAAAGCTCCACAAACGAATAATTTTAACCTGGTTTGTGAAGAAAGTTTGCTTTTCTGACTGGATGGACACACAAAACATGTCAGGAATCTAATTCTGTCCTTTTGTATTTACAATCAGACCTGATGCTTGCTTGGTTTGTTCATTTCTGCTGGTGCTTCTTTTTAAATGGGGAACTGTTGAGAGGGTTTGGAGCCAAAAAGAGAAAGCAAGGAGTTCAGCTCCCACCAGGATAATCTGCAGCAGGGATTTCAATGAAAAAAGTGCTTTCAGCTGTTTGGACATGAACATCTTCTCAAACTCTCTTCTGCTCAGTTCTGGCCATGCATGAAAATGTGCTGAAGTGTCCGACTCCTGGCTGCACCGGTCAGGGCCACGTAAACAGCAACCGCAACACACACCGCAGGTACATCCTGGTTCTTCTGGATTCCACATGTCTGCAGGGGGAGGGGGCATCTTGTTTATTAGCAAGCACATACCACATGCATACAGGACAGCACATCTGTGATGTAGATTTACAGGCTCAACTGCATCTTTCTGCCCTCCCCCCAGTCTGTCCGGATGTCCCATCGCTGCTGCAGAGAAGCTGTCCAAAAGCCACGACAAGCAGCATCTCTCACAGCCGGGCGGGGAGCATCTCAAGGGAAGCCCCAACGACAGAGTGCTGAGGTGGGTGTGTAACGCGTTCAGGGGGAGATTTCAAGCATGAAATCTATTGCAAAACAAACTCACCTCTTGTGCTATGAGTGACACCCACCTGCCCCGTAGGCCTCTTTCAGTTTCAGCCGTTTGAACAGACAATAATCGCCACACGTTCATTTCCAGAAACCCATAGTGTCCTTGATGTCATCAGCAACGCCTGCAGAACTCACTGAGGAGACATTTTCTCTCTAAATAACAAGAGTTTGATAGATGCAGCCAGATCACAGCTGCTGGAAGTTTCTTGATTTTGCTGCTGTTTAACCAAATTTGACAGATATTTCGGTTTCTCATAGATTCACATTATGTCAAGTTTTACTGAGTACTAAGTACTACCGAGTATTACAGATGAGTATATGTATGGAGCGTATTATTGTTCTACCAATATTATCACTCTACTGATAATATTGGACTACCCATGCGATTGGTCTACCAATATAATCAGATACCGATATTATCAACATATCAATATTATCCATCAACTGATATCAGCATACTGATATTATTGACTGATATTGCCATTAAAGTCTAATACCTGCAACTATTGGTATAAAATATCTGAAAATCTGAACCAGATTGATAAAGATGCCACTAAGGAACATTCCCATTTAAATGTTTTTGCAGTAAGTAGACGATATCGGGCTCCAGAAGTAATCCAGAACCATTTTTCCTCCAGACATCTGGTTAGTTTTGGTAGCTGTGGAGCCTGAGTAGCTTTATTTATGTTATTCTGAAACAGACTGCCTCATCAGCAGAATTTTCTCATTACCTTTACTCGAGTGAGGTCATGCTTGCTTATGTGCTGCATATTGCAGCATGCAGCAGCTTCTCACCACATGCTCCAGAGTTACAGGCTCCACCTATCTTACGGAGCTTTTGACTTGTTTTTAATTGATTATGTTGCTTGTTTCTCTTAACTCAGAGTCCCGCTGAGCAAAGTGATTCTTGCAAAGCGACTCCTGTAAAGTGACTCTTGCAAAGCAATTCTTCCAAATTGAGTCTTACAAAGCGATTCTTGGAAAGCGACTCCTGTAAAGCAACTCCTGTAAAGTGATTCTTGCAAAGCGACTCCTGCAAAGCGACTCTTGTGATTCTTGCAAAGCAACTCCTGCAAAGCGACTCTTGTGATTCTTGCAAAGCGACTCCTGCAAAGTGACTCTTGTGATTCTTGCAAAGCGACTCTTGCAAAGTGATTCTTGCAAAGCGATTCCTGCAAAGCGACTCTTGCAAAGCAACTCTTGTGATTCGTGCAAAGCAATTCCTGCAAAGCGACTCTTGCAAAGCGACTCTTGCAAAGCGACTCTTGTGATTCGTGCAAAGCAATTCCTGCAAAGTGATTCTTGCAAAGTGATTCTTGCAAAGCGACTCTTGCAAAGTGATTCTTGCAAAGCAATTCCTGCAAAGCGACTCTTGCAAAGCGACTCCTGTAATGCGATTCTTGCAAAGCGACTCCTGCAAAGTGACTCTTGTGATTCGTGCAAAGCAATTCCTGCAAAGCGATTCTTGCAAAGTGATTTTTGCAAAGCGACTCCTGTAAAGCGATTCTTGCAAAGCGACTCTTGCAAAGCGACTCTTGCAAAGCGACTCCTGCAAAGCGATTCTTGCAAAGCGACTCTTGCAATGCGACTCTTGCAAAGCGACTCCTGTAAAGCGATTCTTGCAAAAGGACTCCTGCAAAGTGACTCTTGTGATTCGTGCAAAGCAATTACTGCAAAGTGATTCTTGCAAAGTGATTCTTGCAAAGTGATTTTTGCAAAGCGACTCTTGCAAAGCGACTCCTGTAAAGCGATTCTTGCAAAGCGACTCTTGCAAAGCAACTCTTGCAAAGCGACTCCTGTAAAGCGATTCTTGCAAAGCGACTCCTGCAAAGTGACTCTTGTGATTCGTGCAAAG
>JBAMHV010000014.1:26179157-26192408 GCA_037177535.1 Pseudomugil gertrudae
CCTGTAAAGCGATTCTTGCAAAGCGACTCCTGCAAAGTGACTCTTGTGATTCGTGCAAAGCAATTCCTGCAAAGCGACTCCTGCAAAGCGATTCCTGCAAAGCGACTCTTTCAAAGCGATTCTTGTGATTCGTACAAAGCAATTCCTGCAAAGCGATTCTTGCAAAGTGATTCTTGCAAAGCGACTCTTGCAAAGCGACTCCTGTAAAGCGATTCTTGCAAAGCAACTCCTGCAAAGTGACTCTTGTAAAGCGATTCTTGCAAAGCAATTCCTGCAAAGCGACTTCTGTAAAGCGATTCTTGCAAAGTGACTCCTGCAAAGCGACTCTTGTGATTCGTGCAAAGCAATTCCTGCAAAGCGATTCTTGCAAAGTGATTCTTGCAAAGCGACTCTTGCAAAGCGACTCTTGCAAAGCGACTCCTGTAAAGCGATTCTTGCAAAGCAATTCCTGCAAAGCGACTTCTGTAAAGCGATTCTTGCAAAGCGACTCCTGCAAAGTGACTCTTGTGATTCGTGCAAAGCAATTCCTGCAAAGCGATTCTTGCAAAGTGATTCTTGCAAAGCGACTCTTGCAAAGCGACTCCTGTAAAGCGATTCTTGCAAAGCAATTCCTGCAAAGCGATTCTTGCAAAGTGATTCTTGTGATTCTTGCAAAGTGATTCTTGCAAAGCGATTCTTGCAAAGCGATTCTTGTGATTCGTGCAAAACAATTCTTGCAAAGCGACTCCTGTAAAGTGATTCTTGCAAGGTGATTCATGCAAGGTGATTCTTGCAAAGCGATTCTTGCAAAGCGATTCTTGTGATTCTTGCAAAGTGATTCTTGCAAAGCGATTCTTGTGATTCGTGCAAAACAATTCTTGCAAAGCGACTCCTGTAAAGTGATTCTTGCAATGCGACTCCTGCAAAGCGACTCTTGTGATTCGTGCAAAACAATTCTTGCAAAGCGACTCCTGTAAAGTGACTCTTGCAAAGCGACTCCTGTAAAGTGATTCGTGCAAAGCGACTCTTACATCGCTCTGTGTTTTGTTGAAGACTTTAGATGAACACAGACATTGTGATTCTAATTGAAATACGCTTTAGGGCTGAATCAGAACATTGTTCAGTAACATTAAAACAGGAATATGACAGATTAAAGGAGACTTTTCTGCTCAAAGACGTAAACCTGCAAAATGCCAGAATGAATTCACACCTAAAACTAATAACATAAGTTGTATTTTGGACTTTGTGCGGACTCTTGTCCCTCAAGGCTCAAGAGACAAGATAATGAGAGCTAATGTGGACAGGACATGGTGACCCTGTCTTCCGTCTTAGTCCCTCTTTGTCTCTGACTCTGGTTTCCACAGGTGGATGTGTCCTCTGAATGTTTCAATCATAAAAGTGCTGCTGCCTCTTGTCTGGCAGGCTAATCATCACCGTCACCTCAGACGTAAAGATCTCTTTATCTTCACTCGTCCTCCCAAACCAGCCAGGCAGCATGATCATGGCCCAAAGAATGATAATTAACGCACAGCAGAGCCTGGTATTATGCTAAATCGTCGCCCTCCCTTGTTGGTATTTTAATTAATAATGCAGCCGATACGCTAATTATGCAAGTTATCGGCTGCATTGTGGGGGGATAGGAAAAATAATTGCTTTCCTAAAGGAAAACCTCATCAGCGGTTGGACAAAGCATTGGATTAAAATACAATAAGGCCTGCTTTGTTTTTCCTCCTCAGATTGTTATTCAAATGAGCTTTGTTGTCCGTTATATGTGGAACTGAATTCCTCATGCAGTCCATGCTCTAATGGCATCCACGTTGAATTAATAAGATGGGGGAAAAAAATCCCCTGTGATCAGTTGCAGGATGTTTTTGGCTTCCTGAAACTGGCGGCATCGTGTTCTATGGGTGCGATGGCCCTGCAGCCACACAGCTACAGGCCAGGTCATGTCGCTTATTAATGGGCATATGCCTCAGCTGGCATGTTTTGCTTTGGAAATATGGTGAACAGGGAGAAGAGACGGGAAAAACACAAAGATAAGGAAGGTCATTCTGCTCCTCCACCTTCTTCGTTTTCCTCTTTTCTATCTCTTCCCCCCTTCTTGGTTCTCCTCTCTCTGCCTGTCCCTGGTCTATCGGTGGATTTACGCCAACAGGTCTGACAAAAGCCCCAGCTCTCCAGGAAAATGAGAGGGCTTAAAGCTCATAAATTCCATGCTGTACAACATGCAAATGTGCCCTCTGCTGATAAGAGAGCTTTTAATCCTGCTGCACTCCTGCTAAGAACACCGTTCCCCCTATCTTTACTCTTTTTATTTCACCCTTTTCTCTCATTCTTCTCCTCGTTTCCTCCTCTCCTCGTGTATTTTTTGAGCATTTTTTACCTCTCATCTCTCCTAATCTATTCTGTTTATGTATGCTTTATTTTATTTTTAATCCCCCACCCTTACGTCCTCTCCCCCTCTGCCCTGCAGGCCCATGTGTTTTGTGAAGCAGCTGGAGATGCCCCAGTATGGCAGCTACAAGCCCAACATGGCGCCTTCCACGCCTCGTGCCAATCTGGCCAAGGAGCTGGAGAAGTACTCCAAGGTCTCCTTTGATTACGCAAGCTTTGATGCTCAAGTGTTCGGGAAGCGCATGCTTGCTCCAAAGATGACCACCAGCGAAACTTCACCCAAAGCCTTCAAAAGTAAGACTGGATTATTCTCAGTGGCTAACCGTGTTAAAATCCTGACTGTGATCAAATCGTACAAACTTGTTTCATTACATTTAATTAGGTAGAGTGAAATAAATCTGTCTGTTGGAATGTTGTAGGACTTTACAGCAGTGCGCTGTAAACGTTTGTTAAACTCCTGCTAGGATTCCTCTTCCCTGCAAATGCCACTAACATTTTTATTTTCTTTACTTCAGCATCTTTATATTTTTGTCCTTTCCTTTAATCTACCAGTATATATAACGTCTTAGTATTATCAGTTAAAATGATCAGTGATGATCAGCTCTCTTCCCTACAGCTAAACCCTCATTCCCAAAGTCGTCCTCGCCCTGCCTCAGTCTCCATGGATATGGGAAGACACCCACCTTGGCCTATGACTACACCCATGACGCCGAAGCTGCTCACATGGCTGCCACAGCCATCCTCAACCTGTCCACTCGCTGCTGGGAGAAGCCTGAGAACCTCAGCATCAAACCACAGAGCAAGGTAAACTGATCCTTCAATCCTAGACTCTATATAAAAGATGGATGGAGCCTCCGTGATGTCACCAATACGCTTCTGAAGAGCTAAATTTAAGTTTGGTGGATGGTTTCTATGGTCGCCATCTTGGCAGCATCGTGTGTGTTGTTGCTCCCAGAAAATGCAAAAATTAACAAAGAGCTGGAGTTGAGGGGGGTGTTGAGTGTGCAGGTGGATGATTGAAATGTATCAAACTCCTACCTGAGAGGTAACCAAGCTGACCAGATCAAACAGGGGCTAACTGGCTAACAGAGGTGGACAGGTTAACTACCTGTCAATCAAAAGAACACACCCTTAATTTAGCTAACTTTCACGATTAAATAACATCTAAATGAATTAGTTATAAACCCCCTCCCTAGTCGCTGTGAAGGTAAACACAACCTAATAAATGAAACTTGTTTTTAAAGGCAGTTTCTGTGGCTCTTCTTCTCTGGTTTATTATGTTACCTGGTTGCTTGTCAGCTATACTACTCAAAACTGCCCCCGTTGGGACAAATTATGTATGTAACCGAAGCGGGAGACAGACAAAAGTATGCGTCCATCTGCGTCTCAGTCTTCTGCGTCCAGTATAAAAGGGCCTTGATCCTCATTTGTAGCAGGATCAGACGCTGACTGTAGTGTAGATGAAACATTTCAGGCCACAGCTGGTGAGATGAGAGGTGATATCAGTGGGTGTGCCTTCTCCACTCCTCTCCTCCATCAAGCCTGCATGAATATATCATCAGGAGGCACTGGCTTACAGCAACAGGATTGTGTTGAGATTCAGTTGCATCACCTCTCCTATCCTCTTTCATCGTCTCATCCCTCCATCCCACACTTTTCATGTTGTTATTGAATTTGGCTGACTGCCAGTTGCCTGGATTACTTTTCCACCAGGTAGCCTTTTTTCATTATCTGCCGGACAGATCTCCCACTCTGTTCTCCTCCCAGCCACTCTTTCTCTCATTTCTTTTCACATCTCCTTTAACTCTCTTTTATCCCGCTCTTTTCTCCCTACTTAAGTCTCACACTGTTTCAGTGTTTCTTCATTCGCTCCCTTGTTCCCCTCTCTGTGCACACGGGGGGGTAATTGGACTCCCATTTTCCACATATTGGGACTTTTGAAAGCCTTTTTGCTGCACAAAAGTGACGGGTTTATCATTTGTTGGATTTTCTGATATGCTTTTTGGTTGATCAAAAAAGAAAATCCCTGTATGGCAGTGAAGCAAAGCAAGGTGTTGTTCAGCAAGGCACTGATCCAAGAGCAGCTCTAAGCCGCAGGACTGATCTGGAATCAGTTGGAGCCAGTTAAAATGCAATCCTGAAACACAGAAACACTGTGCGAGTCAACCTTGGATATTTCTGGGATCTCTTCCAGTTTTTTCTTGTTCTTAAAATCCTTTGATATTTAGAGATCTTGACCAGGCTGTATGAGCAGTAGTTTACTGGCTCATCTCATCACATCCATTCTGTTCACCTGCTGGTGCTGAAATGCAGGATGAGGGCTTGATGTTTGTGCTGTTGGCACAAAAATATCACTGCTTACTTACTTACTTAAGCAACAGAATGCAGAGAAACTGTATCAGTGCTGCCAGTTTTAACTGAATAAATGTTTGTTTGATACCAGCTTGAGGGTAATTTTTCAAGCAGATGGGGGAGAAAAGCAAGAAATCAATCACGCCACCCAATAAAAAGCTTAGTTTGTGTTTGAGATGTATTATTTATACTTGAGGGAAAATGTGGATTTTATGTATTAATTTGCTTGCAGCATGCCAGTTTTTTAAAGATGTGTAATTACGTATACTGACATTATTACTCTACAGGTCTGTCAAACTAGATAAGAAAGGCATATAGCTAACTTTGTTTCAAGCATTTATACTTGCTTTTTTATTTGTTTGTTTTAATATTGTGACTTTATAACACTGAAAACTATCAATTTGTTAAGTATGACTACACATTGAGCCCCAGAGTTTTATTATTAAAACACAATTGTTGCCTAATCTGCCAGGCTCAGTGGCTGCAAGCATGTTTAGCTACCTAGCTGCTGTTAGCTGAAGCAATTAAATAGCTAAATAGGCCTCGCTGTATCCTGGTTTTAGTTAGCTATATTTAAAAAAAAATCTAACTAACTAAACATTTAAAGGGACCTGACTTGCCCTTATTACCTAAACAGAAAAACTTGTTGGCATATTATCTAACATCTGTTGTCGCTTGGCTTACTCTATACAACCGGTTATCACACTAACTTTAGCTTGTTTAAAGTCATTTGTAATAAAGTTAGTATGAGAGTTTATAGCAACAAGTAGCTGTTTGGTCATTATGTGTGAAATAAATAAAATATAGCCTACAAGAAATTGTCCATATTTAAGTGAATTTTGGTTCACATAATCAATCAGGAGCTAGTTAGCAAGGTAAGCAATAATTAGCTTACTAAAGAATAGTCAGACTGTCACGCTAACGTACATTATTTGTTTGAGATACAATCTCAAGTATTTTATGGAACAAACTTTTCATTTGGCAGTGTAATTTATTGAATTACTTCATATTGGTATTTACATCTGTATTGTGTAAGGTCTCGGCTTAGGATCGTGTTACTGCAGAACACAAAAGGACTTTCTGTGTCTAATAAATGTTCTGCACTTTTACTCCCAGGAAATGGACATCGAGGTAGATGAAAATGGCACCCTGGACCTAAGTATGAAGAAACCCATCAAACGAGAGGGCAGTCTGTCAGGCACCAGCCCTGGGGTTCGATCCCCAGACCCTTCCTCCTCTTCCTCTTCTTCGCTCCATCACGGTGGAAACAGTGGAATGACATCACCAAACTTACATGCATACAAGCAGGAGGACTGGGAGGGACCTCTGGATTTCACTAAACCCAACCGCCAAAGGGAGGAGGAAGCAGATGAGGTCAGTACAATTAGACAGTGTAAAGGTACAAGCTGCAAACACGCTACATTTCCTGCTACATTAATCACAAAGGAGATGTTGCAACATAAACAACAACAGACTAAATTCCCCTTAAGCCTTTTGAATGAAAAACTCTTGTTTACATCACTTTGTCTTCGTCTAAGTGCCTTTCCTTATTTCCTGTCCCGTTTTTCTCCTTCTATTATTCATTTTTTTTCAGTGAAATGCAAGAGTTACTGTACAGTTAAAACACTGCACTGTGTAACGGAGGTGGTGTGTCAGGTGCATTGCACCATCCTGGATTTGGCATATGCTAATTTTCACTCCTTTGAACTTTTTCAAAAGAAATATAAAGGCCCTTGAATGTTAATTTTTTATGAGGACATTCTGCATTTAGAAACATGACATGTCTACAAAAGAATAAAAAGAGGTTGTGTGAGCAAAGTTTCTCTGCTTGTATACAACTATAGAAAGTGATGCAAGGAAAAAGTCTTTAAAAGGCCTGAAAAACATCAGGATTACGCAACAAAACAGCAGCTTTGTCATACATGCTTTTATTGTTTTAAAGCTGGAGCACACCGGGCAGTCGTACGTCTCTTCAGACCCAGAGGACTGTGACATGATGCAGGACTGTCTGGAGGAGAGGAGGTACCCAGGAGAGGTCACAACTCCAAGCTTCAAGGTCAAGTTTCAGCCCAAGGACAGCAAGAAGGAGCTGTTGGCGTAAGTGTAGCACCCCATCCAACTCATGCAAAATAAAGAGTACTAACTACCTTAAACAATTAGATGGGGTGTTTGGGTTCAATCGGATTTTTGTACCCTAATATGTTAAATAAATGACAGCAGACAAACACTTAAGAATAAAAAAATATTATATAGATTTAGTTTCTGACCTTTTTTTCAGCTAAACAGTAAATTTCTGACATAACTGTAGGTTTGAAAAAAAAACAAGGACCAATAAGATGCTCAATTTATGTTTGTTTTAAGAAAATAGCAACCCAGCCTAGCACAACTAAAATGTCACCAGGTTAAACAATCCCTCAACTTAAAGGTTTATCACCTACTAACAATTTAAACAGGAAAACCAACAAACACACACTCACACACACTGTCCTTCACCCGGGGGAAACGTTGCAGGCCTGTGAAACTTTGCTGCGATGAGAAGACTCTTGTTTTGTTTTTTCCTCCCGTGCAGACTCTGCTGAATGCAGGCAAATGAGTTTTTTTTGTCCGTTGACTCAAAACCCTCCAGACACGCCGTCCCCACCGGCAGTTGACAGCCCTGACTCCACCTCTATGGGTCACGCTCTCTCTCTGTGGTGAAACGATGCCCACGTCTCCTGCCGTGGCGTCTCCAGGTGCACGTGCACCTGTTGCAGAGGTTTTTTTTTTTCTGGTGGTGTCGTTCCCCGCGTTGGAACCCAAACAGAGGGTTGAGTTACACAAAGCTGGCGACTCACCTTTAAGAGAAAACTCTCAAGCTTTTCTCAAGCTGTCCAAAAGTTTTTCCGCTTCTCTTTGCTCCTCTCTCTTCCTCTCTCCCTTCCGAGAGCGTCTAATTCACCCAAAGACATCCTATTAAACATTTTCTCTCAGCCAATAAAAATGAAGTTCACCAAAAATGTCACTTCACAATTTCCTGAGTATCCTTACTCTCATTGTCTCGTAGTCCCATGACATTACCTCACGTTTAGACACCTAGCAACATCTAACTCATTTATAAACAAATTACTCAGTCCACTAGACTTACATTAAAAGTGGAACTAAATTAATTCATTCACATTTTCCCAGGGGCTACATAAGTAACATAGCAGTACGCAGGTGTTTTATACCCTGGAGTAGTGTGTACTGTGTAGTGTGTCTTTGGAAATGATACGGTTTCAAATGATTGGTCTGAAAACACACTGAGTAGTAATATGAAAGAACGTTTTCTTTGTGTTTATGAGAGTCTGTTCAAGACGTTTTGACAAGGAGGACTTCATTTAGTTCAAATAGGCCACAGAGTTGAATTGTTTTTGGCTTGTGGTCTTCTCAATGGAAAAAAAATTACTTGGGTTAAAAAAGGTTGAAAAACTCTGGCTTAGAGCAGTTCATCTGAAACTTTTTAAAGCCATGACACCCAAGAAGGTGCACGTTGGTGTGTGCAACCCTCTCACTCAGGCAACAAATGTGTGGTTTACCAGATGTTTCCAGACAAAGGCCGGAGCACCGTCAGAGTCTAAGGAAATAAATACATTCTGAAGGATTTGATCCATCCCTGTATCTAAGTTCCCCTACATGCCCAAATTCAGCTTCTCTTGTGGAGATATGATCAAATTCAGGTTTTCATACACCCCATATTATGCAATATTCCCTTTCTGAAGGTTTTCTAACAGTTATACGTATCCAAATATCCCGTTTGAGTCTCAAAACGAGAGACTTCTGTCTCCTCTCTCACTTGTTTGCTCCACTTCTTAGTGAATGATCAAACAGGTCAGTCTGAGCTCTGTCTCAATGTGAGCTCAGGTAAAGGGATTTACCAATTACTGCCCCCCATTAGTCAATACAGCCATCGACCTTTAGACCAGGGGTAGATGCTGCTCGAGAGCAGCTGTTCAGCAGGTTTTTGGTGTACCCATGCTCCAACATATTAAATTGATCCAACAACCTGTAAGGTTCCGCACAATGACTGCTTAATGGGAGTGATGGAACTGGTAAACATGGAAAATCAGGGGATTGTGGTCCCTGAGGACCAGAGCTGCACAGCTCTGACTTACACTGACAGGGTTTTGTAGTTTTGGCTCTTATCCTTTTTGTTTTGGTGTGTATAGATGTGTGAAATCAAGTCGTATTCTTTGATTTCTGTGCTTGGTTAAAAATGAAACAGGTGTGAATCACTGGTCACAGCTGTTTGTATTGCACCTCTCCACATTAACAACAATCTGCAGAGTCTGCAGCTGCATGATGGCGTGTTTGTATGAGTCTGTGCAACCTGCAGATTAAACACTAATAAATGTTGATGAGCCTCTTCTTCACCAAATCAAATTCTCACATTCAATCTGAAATGCTGTCTTTGCTGCTTTTTCCATATTTAAACCCTACCCCTTTTCTTCTTGTTCCCCTGTGGGTTTCCCTCCCCCCCTGCAGGTGCCCCACACCTGGCTGTGATGGCAGCGGCCACATCACTGGAAACTACGCTTCCCATCGCAGGTATGCCCGGTTGCAGGCCGGCTGGGGTCACGTGGCATGCTGGGGTTTATATGAAATGTTAGCTCTACTGAGACGCTCCTCTGCTGCACTCTGAGCCCAAAGCAGGCGCACCGAGACTAATTCCAATATTTTATTTGATCCTGACACGCCAGAGGCAATCATGTGGTGTGAGCCTGAGAAGCAAAGACGGTCATTGACTTTGATATGCATCAGTAATTTACTTCCTTCTGTCTGCCCTCTTATTCCTAAATGACCTTGGTATGCCTTGCATTCTTGATTTCCCTTCACTCACATCTTTTTCCTCTCTCCTTTTGCTTTTCCTCGTCCCCGTTTTCCTCCCTCCTCTTCCTCTGCCTGTCCTTTGCTTCTTCTTCTCTCAGTCTGTCTGGGTGTCCTCTAGCTGATAAGAGCCTTCGGTCCCTCATGGCGGCCCACACCCCTGAACTCAAGTATGTCTGCTCTACACCTGTATTGTCTTTTCATTGCCACTTCAGCGCACTGCTGCCGGTATAGCGTCCATTCTGCTGACGTTAACTCATCTTTTGTTACTGGCTGCTGTCTCCGCTGCTGCTACTTCATCTGTCATGGTGTTTTTTTTCTGCAATTGGATTGGTCTATGCTTGCTTTCACTTCAATCACTTCATGTAAATGTGAAATGAAACCGTATATCTGTAGCACGCAGTAAGTTATTGACTAGAAACGAGGCCTCTCATGGCTCAGTGTAGACCGATACAAGATGAGTTTAAATGGAAATGTGCCTAAAAAGGCTAGATTTGATATAAATATGCAGAGTGAAATGATGAACAGCATTAACAAGCTTCTCATTACATATACCAGCAAAGATTCAACGGTTTAGTTTTTGTTGCTGAATTTCTAAACGCTTCTTTTTCTCAGATGCCCGACTCCAGGATGCGATGGCTCAGGTCACATCACAGGAAACTACGCCTCTCACAGAAGGTAATCAATAAAGGAATAAAACACACACTCACATGAACACACACACCCAGTCAGCTTGAGGCCTAGCGACAGCTCATGGTAGAATTAGACAGGCTCATTTTACACCTTCAGGCGTTTTTAAGTTGTAAAATTATTATTTACCAAAAAGTTTTTCAACCTTATGTTATCAACTCCATACTTTCTGTTTTCAGTCTCTCTGGGTGCCCGCGTGCCAAGAAAAGTGGAATTAAAACTCCTACCAAGGACAACCAGGAGGACTCCGAGCTTTTAAAGTTCGTACCGCTCAGAAAGCCATAATGTCTGCTTTTAGCATGACTGACGGTAAAAGTAAAATGTAATAAAAGAGAGAGAGCTAGAGAAGGAGAGAGAGGTACTGACCTGCCCCCGTAATTGAATCAAACAATAAAGAGCTTTACTGATGGAAAAATACACTTACTGCAGATACTGACTCCCAATGGAAAGTCTAATAGAATAAAATAGAAAAACATGGGCTTCATGTAGATTTTAAACACAAAAATGTTAATATAGTAGCATGATGATAAACAAATCTCTCAGTTATACAACACTGTCAAACACAGAAATGAGAATTGGATGTGGATGAAGCTGGCCCAAAAGAAAAGAACTATCTTTACATCTTTTATAAGAAAAATCTCCATTTTTTTCTACAGATTTCCCTGTTTGATTCTTCTCTTCTAATCTGTTTTCTACCTTCTCTATTTCTTTTTCTCCTTTCTCTCTTCTGCTACACAACTCTTGTGTCATCCACACCTCCTCTCCTATGCTGTCTGCAGATGCCCGGTGCCCGGCTGCGACAGTCTGGGCCACATCAGTGGCAAGTACGCCACACACCGCAGCGCTTACGGCTGTCCGCTGGCCGCCCGGAGGCAGAAAGATGGCCTCCTCAACGGCACGCCCTTCAACTGGAAGGCCTTCAAGACAGAGGGGCCCACCTGCCCCACCCCCGGCTGTGACGGATCCGGCCATGCTAACGGAAGCTTCCTCACACACCGCAGGTGAGCAGCACTCCCATCTCCAACCCTAAATCCCACACATCATAGCCATAGACTGTATATAAGGACATGGACGGAGCCTCCATCACCTACAAGTTTCTGAAGCGCGTAATGGAAGCCCAGTGAGCAGCTCCCACTCCCAACTCCCACCATTACTTCCAGAAAATACAAAAATGGGCGAATAGGTGGGGCTGAGAGAGGGCTGTGAGTGTGGGGGTGGATGATTGACCCATCAAACTCTGAGCTGCCTCTAGCTAATCAGGGAGCCAATCAGCTAACTGGGAGGTAGGCGGGTTAAAAACCATAGTTGTGTTACACTCTGCCTTCTTGCATCCCATACCCATCTATCAAAAGATAAGGTCATAATTATGCTGAATTTTAACATTAAACATCTGAACGGATGAGCTTCATTTTTTAAAATGTACATTTATTTGAGTAATTTAATAAGTTCAAACAGGTTTATGAAATCACAGAAGAATTTAACATTTGCTTCTGATGGCTTTTAAACAACAAATATTAGGTGCCATTTAAAGTAGAATTATCAGTTAAATTTGACGTTTTCTCTTAAATGTTGAAGCTTGAATATATTTTATTTTTATAAGAGATTCAATAAGAAAACTGAAATTCAATTATATATTATTATTTGTTGTATATACATGTAAAGAGTAGTTTATGTTTTGATGATAAAAATATTAAAAACATTTCTGTGGTAATGACCAGGGTCCTCATTTATGAAGCTGCTTATGCTAAAAACAAGCCTGAAAATTGCGTAAGTACTTTTCTGCGCAGTTTAGGATTTATTCAAATAAATTAAAGGGAGAAAAGTGCGTACCGCTGCACCAACGGACCTTGCGTAACAACATTGTGTAGAGTGAAAACTGGCAGCACAGCAGATAAGATCATACATTTAAGCCACATTAAACCATGTTTATCATCATTCACATCAGACTTTGTATCATTGTAATAAGAAACAGACCTCTGTGTCACGCTGACACCATCTACAGCGGCAGCAACGTGCTGCCATATGGCCTTCCTTTTGATTGTTCCATCATAACTATGACCCACAAAGAGGGTCTCCTTATGTGTGTCCATCTCACAAGTACCGACTTCACTCTGTGAAAAGTTACGTTTACGTGCCCTCTCAGTTACTATAATAAGTTAAAACACCACACACTCGTTGATTCATATGCCGACATGTTTATGAGCTGCTAGCATTGACTGTGTGTGGTAGAAAGTGTGTGTCTAGGGGCGGGATGTGAACCACATTCACCTGCACAACCTTTTCAGCCAGAGTGTGATTTATAAGGCTGCTGCACCTGTACATAAGCAGAGTTTTTCAAATCAGACTTTTACTTTGGCGCAGCAACTTTTGTTTTTTCTGTATTTTTGCGTAAGTACTATTTATAGATTCTATGCTATCAATAGATTCTATGAAAAGTTTTATAAATGAGGCCCATGTTCTTCATCAATCAGAGTGCTCACCACGTGTTACCCAACACCTAGAAATATGCTTTTATAAGTGCAGAATTATTAGAAAGGAAAAAGTCATTAAATCCATGTTTTTGTGCACTTCTAAGTGTTTAGGAATGCAGAAAATGTAAATGTATTCCCTCCTGATGCTGCACATATATCTTTATATTCTTTGTGGTCGTATTTTTCAGTCTGTTTTATTTTCTCTGTTTTCTATTACTTTTTTTATCCATTACATCACAGTATTTGCTGTGAGTCTGCCAAATAAGGTCGTGGACTTCCAGGTAATCAAATTCGTGAATCTGAAACGCTAACGTTTATATTAAACTTACCAATAAAATGTTTCTCTGCCAGAAGATTAGCGAATCACTGCTATCAAGCTACAAACATGGCGGAACATGGTAGAGTGGAACTTCCTGTGACCTGGAGGGGGGCGGGGCATGACATGTCTCGTTCACATTTAAAGAGATGGCACCAAAACGAGTCGCTCTGAAGACACACCTCAGAACAGGGTTATAAGGTGTGT
>JBAMHV010000014.1:26192508-26205815 GCA_037177535.1 Pseudomugil gertrudae
AGGTGTGTGTGGAGCGAGAATAAGCAGGAATTCAGACCAAAGCATTGCGGTTCTGCTTTATACAGACAATAAATTAACGATTTACATGTTAAAAGGATTTAAAAGCATCATATATCTCCTTTAACTTAACATGACTCTGTCAAGAGATAACACTTTTCCCTGCCACATTGTTCATGTTGTGCCGTCCATCCATCCATTTTCCATACCGCTCCATCCAATTCGGGTAAATGGAGCTTAACCCAGCAATCAGTGGGTGAGAGGCGGGTACACCCTGGACAGGTCCCCAGTCCATCAGGGCAACACAGAGACACAAAAAACCAGACACATGCACACGTTCACTTCTATGGACAATTTAGAATGGTTGTGCCAATATGCTTACCATAAAATAGACATGACCAATATTATTTTTAAATAAAATATGCTTTTAGATTTACCAAAAAAAGAAGGCAAGGATGAGGAAATAGGCATCTCTTACATTGTCATGAATTTCAAGTCAGTACCAAATTACGTAACAGATGAGGGAAAGACGAAATTGTCTATCTGTCTGCGTCCACCAGAAAAGGGCATTAGTAGAGTTTAGTTTGCAGTACTTTAAATTATAGACTGAAAGTATAACATTTATTTTTATAAAACAGAGAAAGAACATGTTATTTATCTTATACATGTGCTAGCAGGAGGTTATTTTTAACTTTAGACCTAGACAGGAATGTTGTTTCCTATCTTAGTTTTAAGCTAACGTCTTAAGTGCCATGCTTCATTGCTGAGTGTTCTCTGTTAAGATGTTTTATTAGTGATCTTTTCAAGATTTTGGATGAACACAGTAAGAACAGCATGTTTTAGCTTCTTTAAATCTGAAGAGAGACAAACGAATGCCCCTGGTTCATTAGCCAAGCTAAAATCTTTACCCGTCCTGCTAATGGATAAATATATGATACAACAAATATTTATAGTGATGTATAATGGGAAGGGTTTTTTATACTTAGGGAAGAGTTAAGCTAGCTGTTTCTGCTTGACCAATTAGCATAGCCTCCACTACCACTGTCTTACTGAATCAAAATGTAGTTTATAATTTCACAGCTCTGTCAGAGCAGGGGCATCTTTTGCCTTTGAGGACATCTCCTACCATGTCCTCTGGGCAGGGCGGGTGGTTGTTCATCTCAAGTTCGGGTCCTCTAGCAGAGTCCTGGGAGTGTGTGGGTTCTAAGCAGTATCTTAGCTGTTCCTAGGACTAGCTTACTATCCCAGCTGGGTATCTGATTACTGACAGGACGTAGCTGTCAGCTGATCTTATTCTTCAGAACTTCAGTATTTGCCAAACTTGTTGCAGGTATTTGGACATGGCAGCTTTCTTTGTGGCCTCTTCATGGTTGCCATTTGCTTGTGGTATGCCAAGTACTCGTAGCTCCCCTCCACATCTGCTATCCTGCCTTGCGAGAGTGCAATGCCCTCCATAAGGACTACTTTTCCTCTCTTTGTTACCATTTGGCCACATTTCTCAAATCCAAATGCCATTACGATGTCACTGCTGTAGATCCTGGTGGTGTGGATTAATGAGTCAATGTTTAGCTCATTCTTAGCGTACAGCTTGATGTAATCTGTGTAGAGGATGGCATTACTCTGGTTGTGAGTGAGCGTGATGCCAGTGACAGATCAGAAACAACGGAGTGGAGCGACCACCCTCTATAAACAGTGACTTTTATTGGTTTTGGCCACTGGGGCTGGACTCAAAACATCCTGGGATACAGACCCTGGGAAAACTGGATGCAATGCCACTGTTCTGGACACCTTCTGAATCTCTCTTTTATAATGATGTCTTCTAACAGCCTCTCAGGATGCCCCAGAGCCTTGTTTGCCAAGAAGAAGGCCAAGTTCCCCACAGAGGAATACCTGAGCACCAAATTCAGAGCCACTGATGGTAAGATGCCTGTAGAGAACATTTTATTTATCTTTAACTTACACCATGGTAGATGTGTGGAAAAACTGTAGACACTGTAACATACATTTACCAAGCTTGTATTTAACGCCTTCATTCTTTTCTCTCTGTCTTGGTTTTGTAGTTCTGGACAATGATGAGGATATCAAGCAGCTCAACAAAGAGATTAGCGACCTCAATGAATCCAACAATGAAATGGAGGCTGATATGGTCAACCTTCAGACTCAGGTACATGTTACTATGATGCAAAATACTATCTAATATTTCAATACAAAGTTATGTACCCTGTTAGGAGCCATGTTATCAAGTGGATAGCTTTATTATTGTGGCCATTCCTGCTATTGTTAGTTGACTGAAGGACAAATATGTCACGTTATTCAGTAATTTTATTGAATTTATAGCACAGTTATGGTTTTCTCCTTTTACGCTGTTCTGTAAGTTACAATGGTTCATTTAAAGCTGTTATTTACATGTTGTTCTGTATGTTATCGTCAAAAAGATCTCTTGTAGCTCTGCATTTATTGTTTCTGTTCATGTGAAAATCTAGGATACAGAGTAGACAGTTATCTCTTTACATCATTTGAATCATTGATGTTTCCTTTGACTAAACTGAATTAAATAAAGTAGGATGCATCACCATAGGTGGGTAGTACTTTGCTTATGTTTATAATTCAGAAGAGGAAATAATTAACATAACTGCAAACAAGGAGTATGAAGACATGACCACAGAGCTGGACGAATGGGGCAGTGTTGACAGGCTGTAATTGTGCTGCAGATCTCCTCCATGGAGAAGAATCTGAAGAACATCGAGCATGAGAACAAGATGATTGAGGAGCAGAATGAAGCTCTGTTTGTGGAGCTGTCCGGTCTGAGCCGAGCCCTAATTCGCAGCCTTGCAAATATCCGCCTGCCGCACATGGTGAGTGCCTTTCCTTCATGTAACTTAAGGTAAACCTCCTGGTCCAAAAACCCACAAATCTTCCCATATGTTGCTCCTCACATTTGAGAATGGTTGTCGTTTGCACCGCAGCAGGAGCCGATCACCGAACAGAACTTTGATCGCTACGTCAGCACCTTGACCGACATGTACACCAACAAGGACCGCTTCCAGAGCCCAGAGAACAAGGCCTTGCTGGAGAGCATCAACAAAGCTGTGAAGGGCATCAAAGTGTGAGGCTCTGCAAGCACACGGACGGCGAGGGACCCAAACCGTCCAGAAAGCCGAGAAGGCTGGACGAAAGAGGAGATGAGGGGAAGGAGAGATGCTCAAATACTCTACAATGTATTGAAATTTGATTCAAAAACCACAAAAAAGGGAATTCAGGTTATTTAAAATACAGCAACTTAAAAAAAATCAACCCAGGGAACACTGCTGAAGAAAAGTGACGCGGACCAAAACCCTCACCATGTTGCTGCTGGGATGTCGGAGGAGGAAACAGAATCTCCAGCCTGAATGAGCGGAGAAGCAGAAATAATGTTACTACAAACTGTATCTGGGGGGTTTTATGCTGTTTGTTTACCTGGTGTCTCTTTTGTGTCCTCCACTGTTTTGGAGAGCTTTCACCATCAGCGTGGTGGGATTAGTTCCCACGGTCTGCCAGGTAGGATTCTATCAGGCAGGAGTGTGGCGATATAACGGACAAGAGGATGCTCGCTGCTGTCCTGTAGCATCGCTGAGCGCGTGCCAGAAGCTCTCTGATCCGCCACACACACACACCCAGCAATATGAAGCAAACCAAACTGAATGTGTGTGTTTGCTTTGTAGTTTTTCTGCTGCAGAGATGCCATAGGAAAGAAAAATCTGCGAGGAAGGTCAGGAGACAGATCTCAGAACAGCTGACGGTGGATTTATTTTGAAAAGCAGTAGATTAACACCCCTAATGAAATGATGGTAATAGTCTGCACACGTTTCAAATTCAGTTAGTCATATCAATAGTATTTATCATCATAGGAATTGCACTTAATTTCAATGAATAGTTTTGTGGTACAATAATTATTGTTATAAATGAATTATTTAAACTTGTGAACTTTTAAATTGTAACTTATTCTCATTTATGTTATCGAGGTTTATTTATTTGAAGCAATCTATTTATTATTAACTTTGTTTTTTAAAAAACAAACAACAAAAACATCTTTAATAAGAACCAATCTGCAGATGTCTCAAGTCAATATTTTAAGAATCTATATGAGAACTGACAAGGCTTTTTTTTGTTTGTTTGTTTGCTTGGAGGACTTTTAAAAACCAGTGCAGATTTTTTTTACAACAGACTAATTTGATTTTGTTTATTTTTAAAATAATTTTACAACAATTTTATTTTTCTTTTGTTTATGTTTCTTCTGTTAATTCGTTTAAAAAAACACTGCTGAGAGAAAAAATGTATTTATTATTTATTTAATATGAGAGAATCGACTGATGTGGCTGTAATATCTATTTTGTTATTTATGTGCGTGATGTGACGGTTGAGTCTGAGTAGTCCTCCAAAAAGATCCATGGCTAATATTTGAATAAAGGAAGGAAACCAATACAGACACTGTTTGATTGCTTAGGCACGTACCTAGACATACCAGCAGCTGATTGTAAGAATAAGCAGACAACAGCCCTGTTACTATCCTGTTACTATCCTGTTACTATCCTGTTGCTACTTCGTTGCTTTCCCGTTACTTCCCTTTTAATATTCCATTGCTATCTTCACCTTATATATCACGTTGCTATCTTCTTGCTATCTTGTTAATACCCCGTTGCTCTCTCGTTATTATCATTACATTACTTTACAGTTGCCACCTCGTTGCTGACCCGTTGTTATGAGGTTACTGTCTGGTTGCTTTCCCATTGCTATCCTGTTACTAACCCGTTTGCTATCCTGTTACTACATTGTTGCTATCCGTTTACATTACTGTTAATATTCCATTGCTATCCTGTTGCTATCCAGTTACTGCCCTGTTGCTATCTGGTTGCTTTCTCGTTAGTATCCCATTGATATTCTGTTACTATCCTGTTTCCCCTCCATTGCTATCCCGTTATTACCATGTTACTATTCCATTGCTATCTAGTTGCCATCTCGTTGTTGCCCTGTTGCTATCTATTTGCTATCCCGTTGCTCCTTTGTTGCTATCCTGTTACTGCCCCTTTAGTATTCTATTGCTATCCAGCAGCTATTTATTACTACCCTGATGCTAGCCAGTAACTATCCCATTGCTATCTCGTCTCTCTGTTTTTATTTGCTTTTGTCAGGTGAAAGAACATTTTTAAAAAGACAAAAATAAGTGTTACCTCTCCCGAGCGATTTGTAGCAGCCAGCACTGGCTCTCCTAAACCTTAGTGACGTACCACGGCTGCTTCACTCATTTCTTTTTAGGATTGTTATTGTCTTCAGCACGGTGGTACATAAACAGCTGTATTCCAGCAGTGTTTTAGTCTGGATGTAAGGGTCTAAAATACACACAGGGACATATCCAGCTCTCCAGGATAACATGGCCTCCTTTGACAAACTATCTGATAAACATACACACCCTTGTAGCCTTACTCTAGATTTTTTTTTAATGCACAAAGTGCCACTGAGGGAAAAAAAATTAAAAAAGAAAACTAGTGTTTTTTTCCTGATTCTTCACATCTCTGCAATGTAATAATGTCTGGTCCTGAGACGACCACGGCATTGAAAGAGTGCTGATTGTTTCAGATGCCTTTATTTCGCTGCCAAGAAGGCCATAAGTACACTATATATACATTCTGTACAAATAGATTTTAAAGATGCTATATATATGAATATAAACATACATATATTTTTCCAGTGTAATTGTTGACTTGCTCTTCTTCTTCTCTTGTATTACCTTATGAACGTATCACTGGGTGTGTAGAAGAGATGTGAGGCGTTTAGCGAGTAGGAGGCTGTGACAGCTTCTCTAATACGATGAAGACCTGCTCAACTGTGGCTTTAAACACACCATTCAGTCAAGCTGAAGGAAAAGTAGGTGTTCCTGTTTCCTTCCTTCCCTCCTTTCTCCTTCATTTACTTATCTTTGATCTGAAAAACATCAGCTGTGAATTTGAGTCTGATAAATGACTGTCAGGTGTAAGACTAGACGGTGGGCTCTTTGTTCCTACGTGTCGTGACGTCATGTATAGTTAGAAATGGGGGGAAAAAAGATGACGATGCCTCTGATTAATGTTCTGCACAGAGCGAAAATGTGCAGTTTGCTATGGTTTATTAGGCCTGCTCTCTGTGAGCTCTTTAATGTCAAAGCAAACAAGTAGGAGACTTTAGTGAAACCTGCCTTTGAGTGACGTGTTGGAAACTGCTGTAGCGTATCTCTGATGTCAAAGGCATGTTGTAAATGTGCTCTTAGCCAACATAGAATGAAACTCCTTTGTGCACTTTCTAAATAACTGTTGAAAATGCCAGCATTTGAGCATCGTCCTCCTGTTTGTTGCTCTTCACTTTTTTTAAACACGCTTACGTCAGATGGATGAGAGCGTCTGAGGGTTTCAGCGTGCAGGAAATGAAGAGGAAGCCAGACTTTCTTTCTTCTGGAAAAAAGAAAAGAAAACCAAAAGAGACTGACAGGAAGCAAGAGTTTGGTTCTCAGGTGACCGGGATTGGGTTGGGGGGGGCGGGGGGGGTTTGCAGCCGCTGAAGTAATGCCATAGGTCAACCAGTCAGCTGAGGCTAGAGGCGATGGCAGCGGCTGGATCAAGGCCTCGTATGAAATGAGATGAGTGTGTGGGAGTGGGAAATTGATTTGCTGGGCTACACAATCTCCCCTTTGTTTTAGATGGAGGCGTTTGTTGCATAAATACGTGTACATCACTCAAAAGAATGTCAAAGCTTTTTATGACTTTTTACCCCCTCCCCCCACCCAGCCCTCCCTTCTTCTTCATGTCTTGTGTAACCTTTCCTCAGGAAAGATAGTTTGGATGCATTTGGTTAACAAAGTAGTGTGTTCTTTCTCTTGAAATGCACGAGAAATCTACCCGAGAGTGTTATGACTGTGAATATTCTCCTAACCTATTTGATATGGCATGACCCCTTTTAAACTGCTTGATGAAACTGTCTTCAGAGAGATGTAAATGAATAACACTGAGGCCACGACAGCAAAAACAGTTAGCTAAGACAGCGAACGCAGCCCACGGTTGATTCTGCGCCCACGCATCACGTATGATTTACATAAAAGTGATGGCGTCAGAACGGGAAGGAGCGTTATGCTGGACCAAACATCTGGGAAGAACATTTATCTAAACAGGACAGAACTTCAGGGAAGCCAAATCTGCACCAGGATGTGGGAGGGAGGAGTGGGGGGGGGGGGCGCCTTCACCTGTCAAAGCAGGGTGACATTAACATGTAGAACAGAGTAAAACAGAAACTTAGAGGCACTTTTTCATCAAGCTGACCAAAACCAAAAGAACCCCACCCTGCTGTCGTTCTCAGATGTGTGGTCTTATCATGTGTGCCTTTCTCACTCAACTCATGTCAACATTCGGTATGTTTACACCCCGTTCACGCATTCAATCTGGATCTAGATGTTTGGTATTTTTTATTTATCCTGGGGGGTGAATAAACTTGTGTTCTGCGTGCAGCCGAAAACATCCCCGTTTCAGAGGAAACAAAACTGGCTAAAGAAACTGTGATCTCATTCAGAAGATTCAGGTACCCGGCATGCACGGACAGTTTCTGTGAATGAACCTGAAGGTCGCCGTCATGGTTCGTCCCTCTATAATGCATCTTCAGTGTGCAGGGCATTATTTTAAAAACAAGTGGAAGTCTCTGTACATATTTGTATGAAGGACACAGTGTTATTGTTGTTGTACTGAAGTTGAAAATGGTTTTAAAAAATAAAAAAAATAGTTTGTGACAAAGAGAAAAAAAATCCACAGCCAAGGGTTGTCCTGCTAGCACGTTTTTACAGAGATGAGCTATTTTTACTGATTTTCTAACCGCTGATATTAAAATCCTTTTAAAAAAAAGAGCAAACTTCCAGGATTACAAGCACTTCCACAACCATAGATTGTACGGCCATTTTTCTTACTTTTGTAGATGTGGTTTATTTGCTACTGCAGCGTTTTGTAAAGTGGGACAGGCCTTGGCTGTGTGTCCTTGGGGTCTCAAGGTTTTATTCATCTTTTTGTGGGTGAGGGGCCGGGAGGGGGGGCATCACTATAGATGGGCTAAGTTTGTGACTGTGTGTTTGTGTACTTGTATACATGTTCCCCTGTTCCTGTGTCAGTGTTACATACAGAGAAGTGATGTCAGTAATTGTTGGGGTACGAAGCCTTTTAAATGTTCTCAAAGAAAAATTCAAATAAAGACTCATAGACGAGAAGGACTGCTGTCTCCATGTGTCTGTGGGTTTCTGTATCTCTCTAGGTCTCAGTGAGTCTCTCTCATAGACTGTGTATGGACAGAGACTTCTGGTAGGTTTCTGAAGAGCAAAAGTTAAGCTCATTGGGTGGTTCCTACCATCCCCATCTTGACAGTCACATGTTGCTCCCGAAATATACAAAATGGGCAAAGAGCTAGAGCCGAGAAGGTGGGCTGTGAGTGCACCCTGTATAGGATCAGACGAGAGATCCTGTGTGATCTGTCTTTTGCTATCATCAGGTGCGTGGTCTCTAAGTCTGTGAAGGCTTGAAGAGTCTTGTTGTGTGTATGAACAAAGCCCCCTCAGATCAGCGTTCAGGTCCGATCTTTAAGAATAGGTTGGAACCAGGTTTAGGTCTGGGTTTAGGATCCCTGAGAGATGGACATAACTTGCTGTTCTGGCTTTTGGCCACAGAAAAGCATGAAAGGCAGAAAGTTTTATTACATCAACAACAGTCAGTAAGACGTCTGATCACTTGATCCTAACCATGTTACACAGATTTATAGTCCCCTGCAACACTTCTCCTGGATCCTGGAAAGCCGGTCCAAAATGTACCTTTGGATGTTTCTGCCTTTTATATGCTGAGACATGTATGAGCTTAAAGCAAAAACAGTTTTATGTCTTCTGTACTGGTATTGTTGGTGTTTTTAAAAGATGTAACAAAAGAAATGATGTGACAGACTTCTAACAACTGGGTTTTTATTGTTGGCCTAATCGTTGGCCTACAGGTAATCTGTCTGAGTTTCAAAGCATCTAATTTCACTGAAACTGCTCAGACATAGTTATGAGAACAGAGCATGTTGTTTATATAAAAGATATGAAGTATAAAAAAAAGGAAATCACAGGAGCTTTTTATGCTTGAATGAGTCACAGGTCAGTGTTAAGTGATTCAACTAACGTCAGGAACAAAGACTGGACTGAAAATAATGAAAAGCCAGCCAATGCAGAAGGAAAATCATTCAGAAAGACAGAGAAGTATGAGGACTTTTGGCTGCTTGGAATCTGTCTTACAGTAAACATGTTTGTGTTGGATGTCTAAATTCTGCATTGCACAAACAGTTTGTGGTCCTCACAATGTACATTCAGTGTTTGAGGATTAGGGTCAGTTTCTGCTCCTCGTAAATGTGGACGTCCATGTCAAACACTGCCATACATCTCCCGCCTCATATTTCCATGCATCTTTTTGCATGGAAATATGTATAACAAAGGCTAGATGACTCACCCGTGTTTCTGGCCAATGGAGTCGTGCGTCTGCAACGCACCCACAGTCAGCTCACTCACTCATAACATCAGTTTAATGGTGAAGTAGGCAAATATCCACACCATGCATCATTTTATAGTAATTTACAAAAGGTTTAGCACCGACACCACAGGTGTAGCTATGACGATGCATACTTATGAATTACCACCCCACCTGCGGCAGGGACATAAGACACTTTAGCAGATTGCTCAGCCTGAACACCCAGCTCCATCTGGGCTTAATTGACAATTTTGATGCCTTCTAAGAAAGGAGACAGTCTTCACTGTGTTGTCCACCAGCCTGTCTTATGGGGTACAACCTGTACACTCCACATCTCCTTCCCACCACCCCAAAAGTCCCCTTTCACCATCAATGTAGCACTTTTAAATGTTCGGTCCCTGTTTAGCAAATGTTTTATGATTAATAACCTGCTTTTAAACATGGCTGGGTACAGACGCTCCACTCATTCTTACTGAAGCCTCATTCTGTACATTCTCTCTGAGAAGTGGCAGGAAAGGTGGTGGTACTGATTGTTCAATAAAGATTAGAACATTGTGCATTTCTCTTAGTCTGCATACTTCTAAGTACGCAAACTACGTAGTCCACGAAGTGTCCTTCGTAGTCTGCGTGCTCCAAAGTGAGCCTTCTGTTTGAAATGCGACCGCCACCGACTGTATGAGAATTACCCATAATGCTCCAGTCCTGTGTTGCCTAGCAACATCATATGCTATGTGTATCATCCATATAGTGATCTGATGCTTCCACAAAAACATGAAAATACCCCAGAAAAGCTCTCCTCATGACAACTAATTATCGTCTAATTTGTGTTCATGGGACACAATGCCATCCCCGCTTGTCAGCTGGGACAAATACGTGTTTATATATACGTTTTAAAAAACGTCCTCACAGGCAATTAAATGTTGCTTATTTATTTCTGTCTCATGCACAATAAATTCTGGGTGATTGCAGACCGCAAAGGATAGATAGCATGTACACTTGTTTTAAGCTAATTCAGCCCCAAACAAAGGGCGCATTTGAAGTGTGGATCAGAAGTACACTTTGAATTGGGACAGCACTTGATGCACCATGACGTATGACGTCTACAAATCCACACTTTGAAGTGTGCAGTCTCTGAATTGAGACACAGCCAATAATTCTCTTGCAGACTTCGGGACACTACTGGCAGCAGAGTTTTATTGCAGTCAGATCAAATCAAACACTGACAAAGTGGGAAAAGTGACACGACTGGGAGGCATAGAGGTGAGGTGTGGACCCAAATGCAGGCAGGAATGGGCAGAAGGCAGCAGGAATTTAGATACAGTAATTTTATTTCAGGATAACCAACACTAAACACACAGACTATGCTCAACAGATGACTAAGACTATGAAAGAAGACTAAGACTAATGAACCCACAACCAGAACTATGAAACCAAGGACTTAAATACAACTGAACTAAACAAGACACAGGTGCATAATCAAAGTCAACACAGGTGAAATCAATGAACTGAAAACATGCTAAACAGGAACAGCGAGAAACCAGGAAAAACCTCACTATCATTTTCAGTAGCATCAAGGTACAGACTTTACTACAGTTCTTGAAAGAAGCTCATTTATTAAATAGGATTTAGTGGTTTTTTTTGTCTTTTTTTTCTGAGAGGTAATAGGGAACTCTGGTCCATACTCCAACCCAGTAAGTTGCGTAAATGCATCTAAATCGATGAGCGCCACCTGCCATAAAACTAAAGAAAAAGAAGAAGAGAAACCAGGAACAAAAAAACACCATACACACTGTCCAAATAATGAAAGAAAGGCTCCTTCCTCAGCCCTGTATTCTCTCTTATAGGCTTTAGACCACCATATAAGGTGCAAGCATGATCTATACTGACTGAGCAGCACATGGTCTATCACGACTTCCCTGAGGACCACTTACTAAACGGTTAAACAACCATCTGAGATGTCATGCTGGGCTCCAGCTGGTTACAACTGTTACACGTCACAGGTGACAACACACTACTCAGTTCATGACTTATACATTATATGAACCCATTCCCTACAATAGGAGGTGATTTCAATGTGGCTATAGAGGAGGTTTGGAACAGATGGCCTCCAGAGAAGTCCTCTGACTCAAATTCTTTTAAAAAATGACTCAACTGATATTTGGAGAGATAAGTTAATTAACCTGGAACAACAAAGACTACTCCAGATGCCCACGCATTGTGTTTTGACTGGTATCCCATTTACTCAATACACACAGTATTACTATCCAAGTTTTACCAACGCCTGCATAAGGTCCTAACGATAAATCTACTAAATGTTTCTCCTTTGGAAATAAATCATTTTATTTTGAGTCACAGCTGTCTAAAAGGAAAATAATAAGGCTGATTTCTTTTTACTGGGAAAAAGAAAACATGTTTTTGGAATTATTAAGCTTCTAAAATATTGAGATAGGAAAGTATTTTAGGAAATATGGTGGTCTAGTAACTAGTATTGATCTCTTCGTATTAGTTTGAACCTCATTATGTTCTGTTTTGCTTAAAAACTTGTGCTATGACTCTTTAAACAATAGTTTTATCAAAAATTATTTCTTTATGTACAATTTATTTGAGTATAACTATTTAAATGATCAAATTTTGTTTTTCCCCAGTGATTAAAAAAGCTGAGAATAAGTTAAATCTTTGGTTGCACGGAGACTTGTTCTTGTTCTGTTGTGCTTATGTAGGCTGCATCCTCTTTGTCTCCTGAAAACAAAACCTCCCAAACGGATGAGTTATGGTATCATTTTCTATGAAAAAATTATTTGCATCATGTTAGTAAAACAGCTGTTGTCAATAGCTGTAAATATTATGGACATTTTGGATTTTTCTGCTTTGAAAAATGTTTTTAAAGTAAAATGGATAAATGTTTGAAGGAATGACTCCCTTGTGGGAAATTTTAACCTAAGTTGACTTTGACAAAACTAGAGGAATGTCTTTCTCACTCATGTGCAGCTACAAAGTTAATAGTCTTCCAATGAAATGGTCTAATTATCATAAGCAAACGCTACAAGCCTGCAGACTCATTTATAAGCTCAGTTTTTCACCACAAAAGTACTGCAGCAGGAATAATGAAGACTAATTGCATAAAAATAGGAGTGTTTTTCTAAAGAAGTGGTTTAAAAGCGTATTTTCACAAAGTTAACTGAGTTTAAATGATAATGACAGAAAAAAATTAGCTCTGGTTATGAAGGTGATCCCTGTTGGAACAGTGTTGCTCCTTGCACCTGAGCTCCTCTGGTACCGGACTTTTATCTGTTCCCAAAGTCAGAACTAAAACACACAGTGAGGCCTCCTTCCATTGTTACGGCCCTCAACCAACACCTCAACTGTGGAACATCATGCAGAGAACCTCAGGGCTGCAGAGACTGGTTTTACAAAGCTCAGGACCTTTTTAAATGAGCTTTTAACTGAATTAATTTGATCTTAATTTATATTTTATTTCATTGCTTTATTCAGTTTGATTTATTTATGTCTATTTATGCATTTAATTCAATTTTATTTTATTTTATTTATATAGCCCAGTATCACAACAAAGTCGTCTCAAAGGACTTCACACACAGTTAATCACACAACAGCAGACATAACACACAATAAACACAGTAATAACTACACTAAACTAAGCATCCTGTCCTTAGACCCTCCTTCTCTGTAAGGAAAAACTCCAAAAAAAAAACCCAGTTGTGGGGATAAAAAAAAAACGAAGAAACCTCATGGAGCCCACATTGAAGGAGAGATCCTCTCCCA
>JBAMHV010000014.1:26248129-26258597 GCA_037177535.1 Pseudomugil gertrudae
CAAACTCTGGATTCTTGGCGTACGTCCAATTTTAGTAAGAATCCTACGCAGAGTTTTATAAATGAGCACCCAGGTCACTGGGTGTCTCACACCACAGACATGCACAGTTATGAGGCCTGAAATTTCCATCATAGGTGAACTTCAGCTATGTGACAAAATGAGAAATGTCTGATTTTTAAAGAATTTATTTGCTTTTATGGTGGAAAATAAGTATTTGGTTAAAAGCTCATCTCAATATTTTTATATGCACTTTGTTGGTATTGACAGAGGACAAGTCTTCACACACTTGCTGGTGTTTTGCTCGTTCCTTCATGCAGATCTCTTCTAGCGCAGTGATGTTTTGGGGCTGTCGCTAGGCAACACACCCTGAGCTCTGGAGACTAGTCAGGTTGCTCAGGACCATGAAATGCTTCCTACAAAGCCCCTCCTTTGTTGCCCGGCGCTGTGTTTGCGAGCACGGTCGTGCTGACAGACCCAGCCATGTTTCATTTTCAGTGGCCTTGCTGATGGAAGGATTTATTCTTACTGGTGTGATCAGTTTTGACCTCACGGAGTGAGATGCTGTGTGGGGATCCAGATCGAAGAGCTCATCAGTAATCTTGTATGTCTTCCATCTTCAGAGCAGATTCAGTCTCCCAGCCTGGTGCATGTCTACCATTTCAGTGTTTCTGGTGTCCTTTGACACATCTTTGGTGTCTTGGCCATAGTGGACTTTGGAGTCTTGACTTTTTGTGGACAGGTGTCTTTTGTACTGGTAACGACTTTCAACAGGTGCCATTAATACAGGTAATGAGCAGAGGAGCATTACAGGTCAGAAATATGGCTTTTATGTGACAAAACAGAGGAATTCACCTTTGATGAAATGTACAGGCTTCTTTTTAAGCCACAGCTTTTTTTCCAACCATTGCATTTATAATGAAAATGGTCCCATCTCACAATGAGAATCCACAATATATCCAGATCCCTCCCGTAATTTAATGAAGTCTAAGTTAGACCAAGACCCGTTCTCAGAAACGCATCATGCAAATCCCTCCAGCATTGTAATGTGTTCACACGTTCACCCATCATCACTGCTAGCTTAAAACCACGTTTTCCCCTCATCAGATCCTCATAAAGAGCCATTTCCTGAAAAACAAAGATTACTTTTATAAATACCTTTAGTGTAAATGTACCAGTAATTTAGATAATTATTTAAACTCCTGTTTGTTGTAACTGATGAGGCATGAATCATATTTTCTTCAAACCAAAAATAAACATGATGTTTATACTTTTATTAAAAGCATTCCTGTATTATCCATCACTCTCACAGGAGTGATCCTGAGTGTGACAGTCATTAAACGTCTGGGTTGCAGGTGGGTTGTGTGAGGATATTCAGGTGTCCGGGTCCATCTGGTCCGGCTTGCATCAATCAGCTGATTCCTGTGATGAAGGTAAACTAGCTGCCGCTTTGGCAACAATCATCATAATCCAGATTCCAGCAGCAATGAAAGGTTTGTTCACATAAACTGTCCTCGACATTCAGCATTTGGTCCTGCTTTTCCAGAGTCTGTTGAGGTCCATCAACATGGCGATGCCACCAGCAGGAAGACGTGCAGCTTCATTCTCTGCTCCTGCTGCGTTGCTCTGGAGCGTCGTGTGACAGCATTGATGTCCAGAGAGCAAACACATGATGCTCACAGTTCTTCTTTCAGGTTTACTTTCCTGGGCTTGTCCATCCCGAAGAAAGAAGATGGAAGGCCATGAACATCCCTGTCTCTCTTCACAAAAGCTGAAAAGGAGGAGACGCAGTTGCCGATGAAGTGGTCAGCTTGAGCCAGGATGTACAGGTCCATCAGGGCCAAGTCTGGCTGCAGAGTCACCACTTTCACCTGCAGAGCCACAGTGAAACCAGCGTTAACAGCTTCCCCGTGTCCACACAGAGACCAGTCACACGAACCCACCTTGCCCTTAAAGAGCTTTTCCACGTCTGAGCTGTGCGAGTCAGAGTCCGTGGCGATGTAGACGGAGCGGGCTGAAGTCTTCTTCACCCACAGTTTGACGGCCCGGCGGATCTCGGCCAGGTCCGGGAGGCACATGGTGAGGGTGAGGGGGTGGGCAGTCTGACGGTTGTAGCCGACACACTGAGGAGACGCCATGAAGTGAGGCCCGGCGTCGCCGCTCTTCAGCAGCTTGCAGGCGTTTTGCTGAAAAGGTTTGTGACAGATTCAAGATGCAAGACTGAAATCCACATTTTACTTTGACGAGAAAACCAAAAGATGCAACTGCACGCATGGATACGCTGCGCCGTTATGCTGCACAGCTGCATCAGCGCCGACACGCTGCGCGGGAACGCTGCATCTTTTCAGCGCCGCATGTTTGTTACATGATGACGCAGCTTGTTAGCTTCACCGTCACACTGGGAATAAATAACCTGCGTCTCTGTTCATCTGGATTCAGAAACATCAAACCTTGCAAACAGTTTTTCTACTTTATTCTAAAACTTAATCAGTAAAATTCAGTTAAACATGATAAAATAAACCATGTAAATCCAGCAGAATTCCAGTTATTCCATCAACATTCCTGCTGTAGAAATATGGAAAACTTCATGTAATAATTCATTTTATTCTACTTTTTCTTTGGAAAGTCGGGTTTGTATAAACTAGCTCGTGCTTCTTACTCCTGTGGATCTTCTGGTGAAGATCCTGAAGGAGAACATGTTCCAAATGAAAATGTGCTGAGAGCAGAAACCTCACAAGGATGTATACGACACCAAAACCAGAACTCCATGAAGATCTGGATCCAGAGATCAGGTCCCAGTCTGAACCAGTTTCCATGAAAACTCTTCCAGTTGATCCAGAATGAGGTTCAGCAGTCTGGTCCCCAGGTCCCTGCAGGTTCTCCCTACAGAGATGGATTCCTGATGAAACCATGTTCTCCTGAGAGGTCTCATAGACCTGGAGTAGGTACCAGTCTGTGGATGGAACCCAGCATGATATTCCAGAGGTGCTGGACTGGTCCAAAGCTCAGACCATCACCTCTCCATGTGGACCTGATCTGATCCATGAAGATCACAGGGAGCCAGTCGGGCAGTGTAGGTTCCTGCTGGTAAACCTGAAACAGATGGATGACCCACATGTCCAGTAACAAGCTGCTCTTCCTCTTCAATATGGATCTTTACTCCGACTTCCCGCCTGTAATGACTTCCACATGCTGCTGTTAGTTTATAAAGCTCTGAATGGTTTTAGACTAAATGCATTCAGGATCTTCTGGTTTGTTATGAACCAATCAGATCCCTCCGGTCCCCAGCTTAGAACCACTTCTACTGTTCACCAATCAAATCACAGCTATGACAACGGCAGCTCCAGTAACACCCAGTCCTCACAGAACACGTGGTTCTGGTTTTATGGAGATGCGCCTGGACCAACACCACAGAGCTGAAACAGGTGGACAAGCAGCTACACACCTGCAGCTGGTATTTACACCATGTGGAAGATTTTCCACCAATAACCTGAAACAAATCTTCAATGCTGCAATCCGCTAATGAGGAGGACAAGCAGACTGTGAAGCTACCATCCATTCATCCATCTGGGTCTAAGCAGGAAGCCCGGACCTTGCTCTCTCCGGCTCATTGGGGGGATGCCGAGGCAGTCCCAGACCAGGTGAGAGATATAAACCCTCCAGCATGTCTCCTCCTGGTGGAATACATGCCCAGAACACCTTCACAAGTGGCCTTCTGGTTCTTTGAGCCTCTACCAGGACAGACCAATGCAGAGTCCACATCTCTGCAGACCTACACCTTCCTATAGATCTCCATCCTTTACCCCCTCCTGAACAAGACCCCGGCATACAGGAACTCCTTCACTTAGGCCAGGATCATTCCAGATCCGGAGAGGACACGCTGCTCTTTTCCAGCTGAGCACCATGGTGTTGGCTTTGGTGCAAATTCTAATCCAGCTGGATTCCCACCGTTTCATCACCCAATCCTGAGTCCACCTAACCGGACTCCCTTAACACCTGGACCGATTCTAGAAATTGTCTTCCTAAAAAGGTTCTGATCACCTCCAGTGACCCACCTCCAGGCCTGGCTCCTTAAAGGGGCCCTGTGTGGGTGAGGGAAACCTGAACGCATTGTTTTCACTCAGCTCCGGTCCGATGCCTCCTCTAGAGACCTGTTTGACCCAACCAGGGACATAAAGCCCCCGTAGCTTCCAGGATCTTCAGGACCCACAAACCCCTCCTCCGATCAGCTCAGGGACAAACCTGATCCCAAACATTGACAGTATGAGGTTCTGTTTAAGTGGGATATAAACAGCTGTTATTCCTGCTTTTATAACAAATGAGATAATTAAATTTGTGTATGAATATCATCTTATTGCAGCTTCTGGTGAAGCTGTGCTTCTTCACTCAGATACAACGTTGAAGGGAATCCAGGATTGTGCAGCATGAATCTTCTGTGTTGACAAACGGAGGAATTATTCACGGTAACCTGCTGCAACGTTTTCAGGCTCGTGTTAACTCACCCAGTCGACGCCGATCCGGAGGTGAATGCCGATGTACGGTCTGGTCAGCAGGGAGGCGATGTGCTCGTCCCCCTCCTTTGCCATCTTGTCTGACCACACCACATAGCGCTGCAGACCCAGGTGCTCCTCTATCACTGGGAACTGAGCCGGAGCTCCAGGCATCGCCAGCACTGGGTGCTCAGAGGGAGGGAACCTTTCAACGCAGCAGAGGAACAACTCAGCAGTTCACATCGCTGTTTCCTGATAACAGTCAGCCTGACGGAGCTACACTCACTTCTTTATCCACTGGGATTGGTGGTAGGTACTAAAGGAAATCCCACCAAACAAAACAGACTTGTCAAACTCCACACCAACGTAGTCCCAGAACGGCCCAAACGGGTTCCCGTCCTGAAGACACAGCAGAACCTTCAGCCTACAGCAGAGCATTCAAACCAGCAACTCCTGGTTTGCTCCAGCGCCACCAGAGGGCGTCGTTTCATCTCCTGTAATTCACAGCATGGTAAAAACAACAAAACTGGGTTTCTGTAACGCTCTGACCTTCATGGGACACGACTTCTTGTCTGGACTCCGCTGGGCTGCCGTCTCAAAGCAGTAAGCGTTCCTCCGTCCCGGAGGCCAGTTTGTAGGAGCCAGCTCCTCCATGAAATCCTCCAAACTGACCACACGGTGGTACGCCAGCAAGGCCTCCAGCTGGAAGAACTCTTTATAAGGAACATGAACCTGAGAAGAAGAGATGGGGAATAAAACATGATGTGGACTAAACTGGATCAGGAACACAGATCAGGGTCAGCATCATGTTCAAGTGACTGATGGAGTCTAATGTGACAGAACAAACCTCCCAAAGAGGAAAGTACTTTTATGAAAAATAAACATCGGCTGGTAGAACTGAAAAGTCATTTATTAGATTTGCAGAATTAAGAGCTCATATTTATTAAAATCTAAATCTATTTACGTCTATTAATGAATGCTTCCTTAAAAAGTGGACGATGGGAGGACACAAGAAATGTTTAAAGTGTGATGCATCATAACGGGCGGAGGTCACATGACCAAAGCAATGGACTGAGTGTGATTAGGACAGATCCTCTCCCAGCAGTGTGGCGTCACTGGGATCAGAGACAGAACAGAAGGAGAAATGTCTCTAGAAGAAAAGCTGTTTCTAGATAAAGCAGCTTGTAAATAGAAAAGTTTTTTACATCAGTTTGGGCTTTCAGGCTTTCACATTTATATTTATCTGTAAATGTTTGTACGTTTTCCAGTATTACTGCGTACATTTCTATTTACCCTGGACGTATATAAAGTACTGATGGGTGGTGGAAACTTACTAAATTTTTCTAAAAAAAAAAAAAAAAGTCCCATTTAAAATCCCTTACAGCCCAGTGTCTTCTCCAGTAAAATATATACTGTATTTAATACAATTAGTCAAATCTCACAAGTGTTCTTGTTGATACGACATCAAAAGTATCCAAATACACCTTGTGGTTGCAGAGATTCAGTCATTTACCTAAAAGGTTCAAAGCGTTAAAAGTACTTTGCTCACCCTTTAAACTCATCTCTGAGGTTCGGTGCATGCAGCTCTACTTACATTAGTGTATGGGGGGGTGTGATGGCGGTACACGATCCAGGGCGGGACAGCCAGGGTTCGGTTCAGCATCTTTGCAAAGGCCAGAGATCCCAGGAAGTGGTCTGCCTGGTTTCCAAAGCGACCTGAACGACAAGATAAAGCACTTTAATATGTTGCAAAGTCAGTTATATTAGCGCTTCCTCTCAGGATAAATACAATAAAGACTGAAGCACATGACAGGATTTCCTTTCATTTGTCCCATGTGTGCAGTTGATTTATTTTAGGTTATTTATGCTAGTTCATTTTGTCCAACTTGGCCTGCTTATTGAATATAAATGTTCCTCGAGTTCAGATTTATTGATATAAACTCAGATTTATTGATATAAACTCAGATTTATTGATATAAACAGGATTCCGGACTAATAAGAGATTTTGACCTCGTTACATACGACGACGCTGAAGTTAGTTTTCGATTCGTACATTCTGTAAGGAGCGATTCTACCTATATATACAAGGTCACATTAAATCAGCTCCTTTTACAAAACAACAACACCTAGACTTTTCTAATCTGGTCTGTAATACTCTACATATTGTGAAGATTCAATTAAACACAGTGTCTGGATTTGTGAAAATGCCAAAGACTGAATTTGAGGACTTTTTTTGTTCACCTGCACCATATTAAATCAAGCCCTTTTACAAAACTACTATACCTATATCATTCAAACCTGGACTGAAATCATTTATATAATGTGTAGATTCAATAAAACAACGTTTCTTATTTGAAAAACCTTTAATCTGTTGCAGAAGATGTCAAAAAGACTGGATTTAAGGACATTTTTCACATTAGACTAGGTCCTGATAAAAACTACAATAACTAGATTCTTAAAACCTGGACTGAAATTCTGTGCATTGTGTGTAGATTAATTTAAAAGCAGTTTCTGAAATGTGAAACAGTTAATCTATTTGTGTAAATGCCAATTAGACTGTTTTTAAGTTTGTTTTTGATAGTAGGACCACATTGGACGGGGTCCTGACTTTAAAAAAAGAAAAGCAAAACATCACTAATCGTAAGCTGACTTCAGCATCGTTTACACCCGTCAGTCTTCTGTGAACTTCGGTCAGAAAGTTCCAACATGGCGGAGGCTGACTCACCCATGCAGGGACAGTACAACACGTAGCCACTCTCATCCCACCGCAGCTCCGCCGCGAAGCTCCGTTGCGTCTGGAAAGTAAGAAAATAAATCCATATCAGGACCTGGTTTGTTTGGCGTCTAAACGCCATTGCGGCTCATTATATTTCCCAGAATGCACTGCGCATTGTCCTCTTCCTCGTCTGTGGGTTTACTGACGTGCCGGAACTAGACTGAGTACGCCTCTGCTTCCACCTAGCGGCCTGGAGCTGCAACAGCATCCACGTTTCGGTAGAAAACTTTTATCTTCTTTCGCTTTGTTTTTCATAAATGCCTTAAAATTTTTCTGTATGCTAGAAAAAAATTTCGTTTAAGAGAAATTGTTGCTCTAAGTTGCTGGCATAGGATAACATTTTTAAAAGACTCGCTTAAAATTTATAGCATGAATAAAAAGACAGTTTTAACAAAGAATAATTCAAATTGAAATTATAGACCTAATCAAACTAATAAAACGTTTTACATTTATTTGGAATAATATTAAACATAGTTGTAATTTCAATAATGAACAAAAACACTTTTTCAGTAATTATATATATTAAAAATGTAGATAAGTATTAGTCTTACATTTATATAAATCTCTGCAAGATCAAAAAGTCAAATTAATTAAAATCTTTGATAACTTTTTGTTTTAAACAGTTAAAACAGACAAAAACACAAAACAAGTTTAAAAAATCTATTTGTGGTCTTTTAGAATTATTTGCTCAACTACTAATGTGTCTTGCTTTATATTAAATAATTAAAAAGCTACAAAAACAGGCGTACAAGTAAAACAGCTCTCTCACGTTTTCTGTAAAAGTCATATTTACCTTATAAATGTGTGATTTTTATTTCTTAGTTTAGTTTTAGATTTTTTGTGACAGTTGTGGTTTATAATGTGCCTCAAAACAAGAAAAATTAGATACTGAATAAACATAAAAAATGTGTGTGCTACAAATCTCAAACTTGTCTTTAATATGAGTTTAGGCCCATTTCCTGAATATGATGTTGAATAAAAGACAAGACTCCTACAAGGCACTGACTGGTTTGGTTAAAATCAAACTCGTTGGAATTACACAGAAAATCAGACACGTTGCCATCTTCAGGATCAGAAACCAGTAACAGATCTGTACCTTATTTCACTGGGGTGCACCCCCTTAATAAAAACATACATTCATGTTTCCTAAAACTATAAATATTTGATCCACAACAACAAAATTTCTACTTAGATAAATAATTCTGTCAAGTTCTGCAGCTGCTAAATGATACAAACCCAAAAAGTCAGTCCCAGTAAATACGTTTCATTTCTACGTGACAGATTTAGGGAAGTACGTTTATGATTTTGTTCTTCTTCTTTTAAGGTTTTTATGGTTTATCAGAGTGATAAAGGTGTGAAACTAAAACACGAGGCGGTAATGTTTAGGCATGGTTCTCCCTGCATGAACATGCAAAAACATGCAGCAGTTTGTTTTTGGTCTCCAGGGTGTAAAATTATGTTCTGTATAAAAACAGGAGAAAAAAGTGTCACATGAAATAAGCCACAATAGAGCAAGTTGTTTTATTGTGGTTAACCAAATTAAAATCTTTGATAACATTAGCTGGAGCAAGCTGAAGTGGATTGCTGCTCGTACCCTCTAAAACCTTACAATGGTTTGTAAAAGAGGGATTGTGATGTTCACCAGTGTGTTGTAGCAGAAATAGTGTCACACAAACTTTGCCTTCCATTGATGCAATGAGCACAAATAAAGCTATATGCTGGCAGTAATTTTTGTTTTATTAGCTTTGAGTTATAAAACAAAATCCCAGTGCAAAGAGAGAAACTTCATGGCACAAGCTGCTTTGTGGGAATCACATGGAGCCAATCAGTCCAGTGATAATACCTTGGTTGGAATGGAGGCCAGCGCTCCCAGAGCGCCGTCATTATATGTTCATCAATAGATGTTCACATGTGTGCTCAACATGCTCCAATGCTGTGTGCTGGGTTGGCATGGCAACATGAAGCCTGGGTGCGGTCCCAAAACTTTCATTCAGACATGCCGATTGTCTGCCGTGTTTGGCTGAATCAAATCAACTGATAATTGCTTAAATATGCCACATTAAAGAGATGATTATCCTCCACTGTGTGGCTAAGCTTCACACACAGTAATCTGATTACAATTTGTTGTTGATAATTAGTGCAAATCAAAGCCCAGAACAGAGACATGTAAGAAACAATATGGAGCTAAAAAAAGTTGTTTTTTCTACATTCCCAGTATTTAGCTCCCAAATCTTCAGAGTTCTCTGCATCCTCCATCGTTTCTGTCTTTGTACTCGATCACTCTGTTTTTCTTCTTTCTGATGCTCGACAGCTGGCTGCTCTCCCTCTTTTCCTGTCCTCCTCTCTGTCTGCTCCTCCCCCATCCCTTGAACACACACTGTTTTTCATTGTTAGTGATGACAGCAGTGATAACAATGCAAAGAACCACAACTCGGCTGAAGAATGAGAAAGAAGCGGAAAGAGCGAGTGGCTTTGTTCAGGTGGATGAGTGTCATGATGAAAACAGCCAGATGCAGCACAGAAACGTGCTCCTGCTTGTTTATGTTCCTGTGACTCACTTTCTAGTGTTTATGCATCTCATTTCCCTTTCTGCGTCTTGAAGTTCCTCACATGCAACACTTCACCATGTGGAGCTTCAGAGGAAGGTGTTTCAACTTCATCAGAGCCTGTTTCCTTATTCCAGCAGTCTGCTTTAACCTGCTGCAGAGCAACAGGCTGTCGCTCCGCTCATCGGCCTCCAAACAATCCGCCTCCTGTTGACCTCTGTGTTGTTGCTGACGTCCTGCTTTCACTTCAGCTGCAGTGTCGTGCCAGCATGCAGAAACCTGGTATTTACACGGCCGATTTAGGATTCAAACTGTTATGAAATGTGTTCAAGTTCTTTATAAATAAAGTTGAGTTAATTAATGTTAAATCAAATTTCTTTTCAACATCTGATCACAAAGAAAATTTGTTTTCTTCAGAAAATATTAAACAAAGAAGAAGAAGCAAAGTTCCAGTTAAACTTTTCTCATTTTGGCCACTTTATGTTTTTATTAGTCATTTACGCTCCAGATTAAAGCCTAAAAATAATTTATTTACATGTTTTATATGTAACACTTCACACAATTTAAAAATAATAATTATCTAATAACTTAGGATTTAACATTATAGATCATTCCATCATATTTACTCACTGATATATATATATATATATATATATATA
>JBAMHV010000014.1:26309200-26325373 GCA_037177535.1 Pseudomugil gertrudae
ACGTGAATCTCTACTTATGGACTCTGGCTTATTAATGACTAAGAAGAAGTTATGTCTGTCACATACTTTGTGTGTCTAAGCTGTACTCTTTTTGTTTGTTTTGTTTGTGTTCTGAGCCAGTTTTGGTGGCATATGTCTGTTTTGTAAAATGGAAAATTTAAATAAAAACAATGATAAAAAAAAAAAAAGTCTGAAAGTAAACTGGTAATGTTTTCTACAATTATTATAGATCCACAAACATGATATGAAAATAGTCTCTTTGTCTCTTACACCTGTGTGATATTGTATAAGTACTTCATTGGATCAATGAGCATTAGATCTACATATTATTTATCTGTATATTATTATAAAATGAATTTAACATAGTTCATTTGGTTAGATAATTTTTATCATTTTAGGGAAAATCAGATATTTTAGGCCATGTTTCTAGTATCCTCTTGAAGGGCTCACAAACTGTCAAGCACCAGTAAAAATATCGTTAAATCTACAGACTTACTTTTTTCATCATCCTTCCCACACACTCAACTAAGAAATGTGATTATTACTTAGTTAGACAAAATGATTTAAAATTTAAAAGACATTAAGGCAAAGTTGGTAATACTTTGTCGTCATTGAAGAGTGCAAGGCCTTTTATTTTCATTCCTCCTCTTTAGCGTTTGCCTTCACCCAGAGCAGTGGATTTATTCTGGGAGACAGATCTGTATTTCTCTGCACATGCTCCAGGCTGTAAACGGACATACTGCACCCTTCTCACGTTTCCCATAAAAACTGTCAGTGGTGAAGAGTGAGGACTTTCCCAAGACAACCCAGGCTCTAATGCATTCTAATACGCTTCATTATAATGACATCTTCTATCAACAATATGAGCTAGAGAGACTTGCACAGAAAGATGAAAAGAAAAAGGGAGAGAAAGGAAGAAGTGATTAAGTGTTTGCCTTTACTTAACCATCAATTATCTTGTCAAAGTCACAAATCTAATCAACACCTCATTTTATCTCTCCCTCCTGTTCTTGCTGCTCTTTTATCCTATTTCTATAAGTTATTATTCCTCTTTAAAATATGTATTTTTGGATAAATGGAAAACCACAAGGCACTGTCTGAAATCTCTTTTAATTGCATGTGTTGTGGCCCTTTTCCCCAAAAGGCTCTTTTTTTCATTAAAGTATCAGCAGGGAGCCATATTTATCAGAGGCTCTGTAGTATGTGATTACGATATCTCCCACATGACACACTCAGACACTGTGTGACCTGGCTTGAGCTTGCAGCTTTGATATGATTGGTTATATTTTCTCCTTGAGCTATTTCAATTAGTCTTTCTCCATCTATGTAAAAAATAACCAAATACTAAAATTAATATCCTTTGATGTACTTACAGGAGTAACATATTGAATATCTTTCTATATAAAAAGCAGCTGTAAACTGTAGGATAAAGCCATGCTCTTTCATTCAGCACTCTACTTGTCAGGTAAAAACTACATGGGTGATGGTGCAAGCTCCATTACAACTAGCTCTTCTCTGCAGCCTACAGGACTTCTGCTTGGTAGAGACAAATAGGAACAATGATATTCTCTGCCAGTTTGTAGAATCCATCTACATGGACAGATCTGATGATGTATACAAACACAAATACTGGCCTAACAAACCTTCGTGAGAAAAGTGTTGATGGATGTTGCATCTACCTTATCTACAATGAAAGATACCACTGATAAATCAAAAGGGCATTGATTATTGCAAAAAATGTCACCCAACATAAAGATTCTTGTTCATTTTATTTAATAGTTGGTTGTAGATTTCAGTTGATAGAAAATTGATAAATGGCATACCATTGACCTTGAGTTTTGACCTTTGAGCTTTACATTGGAGTTTTTACTTTATTAAAGGTTTTTTTTCTATTTATTTATTTATTTATTTATTTATTGCTGCAGTCTGTAACACCATCTCTACTGTAAAGGTTTTAATTTTTTCATATTTACAAAACGTAAACTCTTATTGCCTGGCAAAAAAAATAACTTAAAGATATGTAACATTTTTCACCCTCAGATATTTACATAGATTTCTTTGTTTTGTTTTGGTTGATTGAGGTTAAATACATTTTTGGATTTTCCTATTTGGAAAGTATGGGGTAATTATCCAGGTAGACTCTTTTGAGTGGGAGCAAAGTGTTTTGAGGGAGAGGAGTACACGATTTGAGCTCGAATACAACTCTTAACCACTTTCAAATCTACAAAATGCACTATTGATTTAAGGCAGGATAATACCTCCATAGTAAAGCTATTTTCTTGGTGAAAGTTGGAGGATGAATATTTCATTAAAGGTACAGAGATGGAAACGGGGGGGGGGGATATATCACAAAATATTTATCATTGTTGACTAAAACTTGTAAGCTGTTGTGTAAGCTCAAAGTGCATGGTGGATATATGCAGATGTTAATGGTAGCAAATGGCATTTTTGTGGCTTAAAGGAAGACTATTTCGGAAGTTACTCTTTCTGTTTAAACTGCATGAAAATGAAAAGTTTCTGTACATGGGTAATTAATTTGCCGTCACTTATGGAAGCTCTTAAGTCACTCTTATGACAGTGTGTACTTGTGCATGTAATGGATCCAGGGAATTGGATCACACATTTCATATGGACTGCAGACCTAAAAAAATGAATGTTTGGGTTATAATAAATTATGGAAATAACTTCAAAGAATATCACATCATTAGTTTATTGCTCAGTTTTCTGCTTGCTATTTGCCAAAAAGCAATGTCTCAATTTTAGAAAATAAAATGTGTGAAATCATCAAGCAAGATTTGAATCTTTACAGATCACTCCTCTACGAGGCCCCAGGGAGGGTGGCACACGTGTTACTATCCGGGGTGAGAACCTAGGATTGGACTTCAGAGAGATTCAGGGTAACGTGAAGGTGGCTGGAGTGGAGTGCACCCCCATACGTGATGAATACATCCCTGCTGAACAGTAGGTCACATTTTATGACCGTTTTTGTCACCGACTTATATTACATTAACCGCACAAAGTAATGAAACATCTTTGTGTAATTGTTCTCTTTTTTACTTCCTGCTAAATTGTTTTGCCCTAATACACATGGTAATATCTACAGACAGCATTCATTTTTGTCCTGGATTCTTTTTTCTATGGTGCTGAAGCAGCAGACAATTTAAACAGTGTTAACAGTAAAGTTGAGTGCTTGGAAAAAGCCCAAACAGCTCATTCCCACTGCTGATCATATGTGTGGGAAACAATAAGCTGTTACACTAATAATAATGCATCGTAAACTGCTTCACTAATGCCAGTTAGGCCATGTCTTTAGATCAGAGGAAGCATCAGCAGTGCAAGTGTGCTGCAGTTTACTGTCATTACTGTATACTTCGTAGTAGCATACACAAAAGTTGCTATACTTGCTAGTGCACACACACTGATAATCATTTCAGTAAATTCTAGAGGTTAGATTTGGTTGACATTTGAGTTTAATCCAGAGGTTGGACTTCTTACAGGTGCCTTCATTCCAATTAGTTTAAAGTTGGCTTATCAACAGACCCAGTACATCTTCTCAGAAAGAAAGTTATGCGCCAGCACTTTACAAGCAAATGCTGATCCAGCAGCACTAGCTGCATTTGAGGTCATGTGTAAAAGGATAGACTTTTCCCTTTTCTCTCACAACTTGTGTGTGGGTGGTAATGCATCTGAAAAATCATCCATTATTTTACAAAGGTTTTGACACAGGTTTAAGTTATGCTTACAATCTGCTTTGTATTTTCAGGCAAATCAAGCTCCATTAATATAAACCTTTTTTTTTATATAACCTTTTTATAAAAAATATTTCTCTCTGTGGCATACAGCACATGTGGCTGTGTGTTTGCTTACAGTTGCATTTTTTCCTTCATATTTAACTATACTGCTGTATTTTTTCAGGATTGTGTGTGAGATGGGTAGAGCAGAGGAGAGCCAATACGCTTGGAATGTGCAAGTCTGTGTTGGGGTTGGACCATGCAGACCTGATTATATTGCAAAATCTTCAAAGTATTATTACTTTGTGGTAAGTTACTATTTTTAATTTCTACTTCTTTTCATCATATGAACATTTTTAAGTTTGGAAAATTTCATGATACAAAAGGCCAGACTACTGCATGTAGCATTTTGCCTCCACAAGCAAAGAAGCTGACATGCTGCATATGTCACCCTCTCTATTTTAGCACCTTGGTAGTAGGTGGTCTGTGTTCTCATTTACTGTGTTAATATATGTTGTTTATTTGGCTGCATTCCAACTTGGCAGCATTACTCTCATTTTTTCATCAGCAGTGAGACATGACTGGCAGTCACTAATGAGCACAAGATGAGACGGAAACAATGATGGTTTAAAAACATTTTCTGACAAGAACTCAAAAAAACACACATTACACCTTTGTGTTCTTTGAACACTTACCTTGCATACAATTGCTCACACATTTACACAATTAAAATAAATTAAATAAATTGTTAATTTTCTGTACTTTTTTATATATATATACACACATACATACATACACACACACACAGGGAGTCCCAGGGAGGGAGGGAGGTCCCAGTTAAAAGCTGGGACCCTCTGCCGCCTCCTAGGTATTGGTCTTGTTTCCGCCTTGTGTGTGTGTACACATCAGTGGGTGTGTACATCAACTCAGCTGTACAATGAACTCCATATTAAGGATCTTAAGACTTGAGAGGAGCAACACAAGCCTTTCCCACCACAGTGTAGCTTTGTGTTCTCAGACAGCAGATAAGTCACTGTTTCATACTCATCACCAGCATCACAGGAACAATGCAACTGGACCCTTGTAATTTGAATAAAATGAATTAAAAATACTTTATTAATCCCAGAGGAAAATTCAGTCAATTTCTCCAGATACTGGAGGTTTCACATATCTACTGACCTAAAACCTGTCCAGTAGGTGAAGCTCCTAATTGTGCTGCCTTTGAGGGGTTCCAGGTGCCCAGTGCTACTAGCACCCCATCCTCTGGAAGTCCCACGGGGCGTGTGCGCTCTGGTGATGGAGGCTTTGGCGGTGGCTTTCCTCTACCACATCCAGGGTGGGTAGTTACGCTATATCAGTTTATTGGTTTCAGAGATGGTCGCTGCAGAGAATGCTGATTTCAGCTAGAAGACTTTCTGGTTGGTTACTCTCTCCTTCACCTCTATCTTCATTGGGGCTTGGTACCCACTTAACTGGTGGCAGATTGATTTTAACTAGTTTTTACAATGTCAGTGTAGAGTGAGAATATCCAAGTATCCATAAGTACCACAACCTCAGGAGGGAACCCAACAAGAGGAAAGCCATACAGTTGCTGCTGAAACACTGCAGATGGGTGAGGAAATGTTTAGGATTCAGTTCCTGGATGTCGGCTGAGGTCAGACCAGGACACACCACCCTCAGACTGCACATGTAAAAAGAGTGCATGAACACCATAATCATACTCAACTGGTCACTTTATTTTCTCATTGTACATTTGGTAATTTTACATTCTGTAAAAGAAACCAGGATGAAGTAACAAACGCTCCTCTGCAGGTGAGCATCATGCTTTTGGCTAAAACGGGAATCATTATGGAGTGCCACAAACACAAAGCTGTTTATTTACACTGTAAAACCCTCCTTCAGGACTCAAAGTTCTAGAGAAAATCCTCTCCAGCATCTGCAGGAAGTGTCTGAGCATAGTGGGCAGGGCTTCGGGTGTGGCAGAATAAATCAGACAACGTTTGGACATGGAGGCACCACCGTGCAGCATGGCGGATGAGACTGTTGCAGAGGAACTAAAGCCAACCAGTCCTGGATCTGGATCTGAGGGTGATGTGAGCATCGCCTGCACCACCTGATATGCAGGAAACAAACTGCTTTGCTTAAAGAGTAAAAATGAGAAATGAAGCAGAAATAAAAATGACACAGAGTTAGACGAACACGATGAGCAGGTTGTCGACATCTTTTCGGGAACTGGTTTGATTCTGTTTTGGCTAAAATAGACTGGTGTGGCATTTCCTGTCTGAGAAACCGAGCTGTGTGCAGTTCAGCTTTAAAGCCAACATATCAACTGGACATCAAGGCCTAGATAGCAGATGGATGACGGAGCGCATGTTACACTCTACCGACCGAGGTGTGGCTGAAACTCTGCTCACATCATGAGATCATGCAGCATTTTTCCCGCCTGCAAACGTCACTTTGAGCTTTCAGGTTCTCGATGAGAAGCTTCTGCAGGAATTTAGTTTGTTGGAATGGAAATCTAACATTTACAACATATTACAAACCATAAACATTTTACATGGAAACCGTTCCAGACTTGAACAGCTCAGAAACACATGAACCGTTTTAGGTGAAAGAGGAAAAGCAGGCTGCATCTGGACTGAGCTACATGTGTTTCACACTGCTTCCATCATCATCCTTCTCATCTGGGTTTGCAGCGGGGAAAACTATGAGGTAATAAAGCAGCATCTTTCTTTAAATCTGGTTTAAGCAATGCTTCGAAATTCATTTTACAAAATGGAACAAAATGTGCAGATTTGAGGGGCAGCGGCTGCACAGATCATACAGCTGCTCCGTTCTAATCTATTCCCCGACATGTCCAGGAGAGCGGTGGCGAGTTAGCGCCAGAAGCTTGTCCAGTAAAATCTTTAACTTGACATGCAACACCATGTCTCAGAGCAGCGTTCTGATGAGACCTGATGTGGTACGAAGACACAGAGGACAATCGCATCTACAAGGGTGTCCTCCCTCAGTGTTTCCGCCAGACGTCCAGCTCAGAGAGGTGCAGGAAGGAAGCAGGATGAATCTGGTTCAGCTATAAAGCAGCAACACGATGATTCCCACTGCAGGCTGGAACACACATCTTATGTTCGCCGCTTTTACAGAGAAAAACATACCAAATATCATACTGATCAGACATAATTCGTCAACATAATGGTCCTCCAACCAAGAAACTCTTCATTACTGCATAGTTCTGCAGGATAACCTGCTCAGGTGTGTTTGGGATGTCTCAGGTTACAGGTCCATAGCTGTGAGGATAAGAATAGCACATCCACTGTCCTGGGAGGAGAAGTTACCGGTAGTTAAATTCTGACTAACTGGAAGATGGTCAAACTGGGAAGGGGAAATAAAAATTACATTTAATTTCATTTGTCTTTTCTTTGTTTACCATGTAAAAAGAGCTAATTATGTTGATCAGTTCAACAAAACAAGCCTCTAAACCGAAACCAAGTCACATCTGAGAATACAGTCAGCAGAAGGACACACCAGAGGAGTAAATTAGGACAGAAAGAAAGTAGCTTCACAGAAATCCTGGCACAACTTAAAAAAAAACCTGGAAAAGCTAGATGAGGAAAAAAACCCAGAATGTGATGAAAGCAGTGTTTTGTCCCACTGTGTGCAAGATGAAGCGGCAAAAGACATCAACTGTCCTGTCTGAGGACAAGTCCCTCTGGGTCTCTGTCCTGAAGAGACGAGAGACAGAGAAACAGCAGGTTCATCGCTACAGCCTTGCTGTAGATCCACCGTGCGGCCAGTAGGAGGTGCTGTTGCACAGTAAAACACACCCCCTCTTCTCGCTGCTTGCAAGTCAGTGCTCGTTGACATGAAGAATAAAAAATACACATTTAAAAAAAAAGTGAGAAAAACTAACAAAAAACAGAAGAACAGCAAAGAGGAAAGCAGCCAGGACTCAGTCGATCTTCACGGCGGCATAGATTTTCCTGATGAACATGTAGGCTGCGTAAAAGCCAATCGTCCCCGTTAGCAGCCAGAAGGACAGCACCATCAGGGTGGTGTAGCCAAAGTACAAGAGGGAGGGGATGAACTCCACGATGTCCAGCTGGGAGACCAGAGAGAGGACAGAGAGAAGTCAATTTAAAGCAGAAGGAACACAGATGACTAAAGGTGAGAAACGGTCCACTCTGGGTGGGGGGTGGGGGGTTTATGTCATTCATTTCAATCCTTCATTTCCAGAAACAAGCACTAAAATTGGCACACAAACTCTTTGGGGGATTTGATTTAGTCACGGCTTCCTCCCACCCACAAGACATGCATGTTAGGTTATAATAGCTATGGTTAAAATTGTATTAAAATAACATGTAAGTTGCTTTGGATAAATGACTGTATAGTGGTATAGTATAGTACATAATTCATCGACAGAAATATGTCATTTTACAGTAAAATGATGAAAAACTTCTCATCTGTGTTTAATCTTACATTTTTACTAACTGCCGCTTTGTACTGTACATCAGCCCCTGAATCATGGGTAGGATAAAAAGTTTGCACATCACAGGCACCAGTAGTTTGATATATTATTGGATGTAAATGTACACATCTGGCCTCTTTGTTGCCCATCGTCTTGCTGCACCACCCCTGGTTTCCTGCTAGCAGCGCTCTGCAGTTGGGAGGTGCTCTGTCCAAACCATCTGCCACAGATATCTTTTCCTAATCCAGACTCAGATGGTGAAAGTCTGCATTTCTGGTTTACGTTCTGCTGACTGCAGTCCGCCTGGTAGCTTCAGCGCTGCTCGGTTGGACTTGTGCCAACAGGTTTTACCAAAAAGCAAACTCTAAAGGAGGATGTGTGCAATGCTGGAAATGTTTCTGGAAATGAATGACTGCTACAGCTATCTGTACCACTAGTATGACAGAGTTCTCACCTTGTTGACAAAGTAGAAGATGGCATAAACAAGGACGTAGAAAGCAGAACCTCCCGACACCAGGAAGGTTCTCCACCACCACCGGTAGTCCTGACAGGGACGAGGGCAGAGACAAAGCACATGACTTTAGGCAATCAGGAATAAACAGAAGAATGAACGTGAATCTTCTGAACCACCAGGTTGAGGGTCTTTATCGTGCAGGGAACCAAAGTTCAGGCTGACAAAACCTGAGACCTGCTGATCATTTCTTTCTTTACATTTTATAATAAACAAGACTTCATCCTGATAATCTGCTCCAACTAAACCCTCATTTTTCTGTTTCTGATTTCAGAAGCACGAACACAGTGACTGTGTTTCCATGCTGTATTTTACACAATAAAAATCACATTTCCACAAAGCGTGTTTCCACTGAACAATGTTTAGAGCTGGAAGACTCCACTTTGAGGAGGATGGAGGTCATTTTATTTCTTTAATTACCTGTGTATGTACAGAGGATGCTGTCTCATCCTCTGTACATACACACCTGTACATACTTTACCTGACATGAACTGGTCACATGATGGTCCCGTCATGTCACTTTTAACAATATGTAAATGTGAACAAATGTTTTGTTGCACTTTAGCAATAAGTTTACACATGGACACCTCTGAAAAGCCACCTCATGAGATCATAACATTTTAGTGATATTTGAAAGGTTTTCTGAATGTATCAACATTTCCTTTAGTAATATTTAAGTTTTGTATGATTCTGGAGGTCATGGACATGCACTAGTGTCCTACTCATGGTAAAAGTAAGCAGGACATTTTATTAGTACAGCACAGTTCAACAATGTGCTTTACAGAGACATTAAAACATCACAAAAATAAGCAGCGTGGTTTAAAATTTAAACATGAAAGATTGGAAAAAGTGCAGATTTGGACAGATGAGAACAGGAGGGTCTTTAACCTGGATCTACAGTGTTTCATCAGATCTGAGGCTTTCTGGGAGTTTGTTCAAGACATGTGGAGCATAGAAGCTGAATGCAGCTTCTCCGTGTCTATTTCAGACTCTAAACTGATAAAAGACCAGATCCAGGTGACCTGAGGGGTCTGCTGGGTTCACGCTGAGTCAAGAGATCTCTGATGGATTTAGGTTCTGAACCATTCAGAGCTTTATAGACCAGCAAGAAACCTTTAAAGTCTGTCCTCTGATGGACAGTCAGCCAGCGTAAAGACCACAAAACTGGACTGATGTGGTCCACTTTCTCGGTCTTGATGAGAACTTTAGCAGCAGAGATCTGAGAAAGCTGCAGGCGTCGCCTTAATTTTTAATAAAAAATAATCCATATAAGGAAAGGTTTAGACTACAACAAGCAAATGTATACTGGACAACTAAATCAGTAGTAAACATGCATGCCATGCAAAGCCCTGATGCAGCGAACACATGATGCATGTTAATACAACACCTACGATGAGTCAGCTCAGGTGGAATCCCGGGATGTTCTTACCTCGGCACACAGCTGGAAGTAAACCATTACGATGCTGATCTGGGAGCAGGACACCACCAGGATGATGAAGACCAGAAACAGGAAGCCAAACAGATAATAAAACTGATTCTCCCAGATTGCCTGTTGCAGGGACACACATTGATGTTGACATTACAAAGTTTGGAGACAAAACTGTCGGATTCAGTTTAATAGCAGTAAAGATGAGATCATGTTTATTGCAGCAGCTACATACACTGAAAATGAAGAAGAGCTCGATGAACATGGCACCGAAGGGTAAAATTCCAGCCATGAGGATTCTGGTGGGACACAAACAGCATATCACACACTGAGCCGTCACAAACATGACAAATTAAATGGCTACTTGGTAAAACTCTCACCCAACAAACTTGTTCATGTACCAGCGCTGCTCCGGAACCTGCCGAGGGATCTGATTGGTGCGTACCGGGTTGTCGTACGGCTGCTTCCGGAAGCCAAAGTAGTATCCCAGATAGACCAGAGGCATGGAGATACCAAACCACATGCACAGCAGGGCTAGCATGGTAGTGAAAGGAACCTAAATGACATGTGAGGGTTTTTATTATTAACTTGTGAGGATGAGAAACAATTTCCTCCATTGCTTTAACTCAGCTTCAGCCCTGATCCCACACTAGATCCATTTGAGAGGAAAACAGCTCTCTGTGGAAGATGCTGAGATTTTACCACATCAGTATAGCACACATCTGCTGAAAAAAAAGTCCCGGGAACCCCATAAAGACCCAGGAATCCCTATAAAGACCCGGGAATCCTATAAAGACCCGGGAATACTATAAAGACCCGGGAACCCCCGTAAAGACTCAAGAACCCTGTAAAGGCCCGAGAACCCCGTAAAGACCCGGGAACCCTGTAAGACCCAGGAACCCCGTAAAGGCCCGGGAACCCTGGTAAAGACCCGGGGAACCTGTCAGACATATTTTCTGCAGCAGTATAGTCTGCGTGAAGTCCGATGTAGAACTCACCGCCCCAGACGAGTGTTCACCCCAGATGAAACAGTTCAGGATGAAGCAGATGCCAAAAACCACTGCAGGGTACAAAGTCGCCGTCTACGGGGGGAACAAACACAAACTCAGACGTCTTCATTGGCTGTGTCTCTGCAGAGCTGTGAACCAGCTTTGATCTCTGTAGCACTATCTCTGACATGATGGGAAACAGTTTGGACTGACTCACACAAAAAGCTCCTTTCCTCCACCGATGGCCCTTCAGTGTTCGATACAGTCTGCCAGCAAAGAAGCCACCAAACACACTGGAGAAGAAAAACACAGAAAATAAAGTCTAAAGCTAAACTTCTTGATACATCCATGGTGGTCAGAATGAGTGGATGAACATCCTACCCCATAAACATGAAGAGGAAACAAGCAGTGGTCATCAGAGCTCCTCTGCTAGACGGGGACAACATGCCCAACATGGCAACAACTGAAACACAACAGACTCGGTTTACTCCTGAAAGGAGACATCACTGAAAAGCCTCGCTTTACATTTTAAAAATGTCCAAAGTGCTTTTTAATTAACATAACCCGAGCTGTGTTCAGGATTAGACCAAACTCTTCTCTGTTTGCCAGGCAACAGAAAAATAAAACACCTTTAAGAGGCCATCAGTGCTCAACTATAGATTATTGCTGCCTTCAAGTGTAAAAAGAAACAGCTAAATAATGTTATACAGGGTAAAAACATTAATAAAAAACATTATAAAGACAAATTAATGACATTTCCTCCAGCTACTCAGTGGTTATCAAAGCTTGAAGTAACATTTCATTGTTGTATTTCAGGTTCCTTTTTAAATAAAGAGCTTCTGTTTAATAGAAAATAGCTGCTCCTTAAGAACATACACAACGTGTACTGCAGTTCATTGAAACAAGATTGGATAAACACTGTCAACAAAGCTACAGGAATCATGATGGATGGCAACCCGGTTTTAAAGGTTTATGGGGATTAGTTATTCAGCCTGAGTTTAAGCAGCTCAGTCAAACACACAGCTGGATTAAGAGCACGTAGCTCCAGGGCAACAGGAACAAGTTTAACGCACTGTGAAAACGTTTAACTTGAGTCAGCGCTTGTTCCAACAATCTGTGCAAACAACGAGAATCCTGCAGACTCAGGAGAGACATCCACCTAGAGGAATATAGATATTTGAAGACAAACTCACAGATGACGATGAGGATCATGCAAAGCAGCTGGATCCCTGAGCCCAGCAGTGAGCTGAGGATCATGGGATACTGAGGCGGTCTAAACACGTCCCCGTGTACGTTCTTCCACCCGGACTCCTCCATGGTGTCCTCCTGGTGGGACAGCAAGGAGACGTGCCCATGTGATCAGCTCATCAGATTATTGATTCACTCAGTTCCACTGCATGTAAATTTACACATCTTCAATCTCCTTAAAGCAAACACACTACGGAGGTTTGCATTTGCTTACAATGTCATCCTCTCTGTTGTAGTTAGCAATATCCTTCCTCAAGGTCCGGATGATGATCATACTCAGGATACCTGGAAGACAAACCGCTGCCAATCAGAACTTTGTTTGGTTTTATTAGATACACTATAGATATGGTAAATATCCTCATTTCCAGGTTGAACACTGGCCACGTTTACATGGAAGTTGTAATTCAGTTAAAGTTTAATCTGCTTTAAACTGATAAAAAAAGACCATGCAACGTCTAATACTGAATGAAAATGACCATTTGGATTTAAGTTTCTGGTTTACTCTCACAAACTGATTAATTCCTCTTATGTAAGCATTCATTCTGCTCCAGGTAAATTCCAGCAGTCCTGAGCACACCTCGTCTCGCTGCTATGACGCACATGCGCAGTCTTTTGTCTCCCATCTACGGCACTCTATATTCCTCCTCCTCAGCTGCTGCAAAAAGTGAAGTAGTATGCTCGTGTTGAGCTGGTACTTCAAATTATAATTAAAATTCAACATGGTTTTCATGTTGTAGCCAAAACAAAAGAGAAGCAGGAAGTGGTGTGTTTATTTCATCTCCAATCAGAACCCTTCTGAACTAGGGCTGCGTATCGAGCATCAACTTTCCCATTCCCCAGAATTGTTCACATTTTTACATTTAGCCTCCTAATTCTGACGCACAGTGTAATAACCGAAAGAGAAGCTGCTAGGAAGAAGAATCCACCGGAGGTTTTTGTGTTACCGTGTGTGTGGGGTGGTGTGAAGTGTGCTTTGTTAAAACAGAATGATTATATTAGGACCTTTCTCCAAATGGCCACTAACAGTTTTTTCAATGCCTGTTAAGAGAATAGATATGAACTGGAATGAAAACGAATCAGAATCGATGCCCACCCCTCGGATATACAGCAGAAGTAAGCAAGTGAATAAACGTGTTTCCATGTAAACCTCAAATCAGAATGACTATGTTCATCTAATCTCGAAGAAGAATACTAACACTTTCATTCAGAATGATTTAATTCCAAATAAAAAAAACATTATGTACTGTAGCTATCATCTAGCATCCAGTAGTTTTACATCGTTTCAAACTCTTGAAGATAATTGTTATCACAGCCATTACTACTGTTGCCATACCCTCCCGCCCAGTTACTGTAAAGAGTGATTTCACACATACCAGACAGGAAGAAAACGACCACCACAGAGTTGACGATGGAGAACCAGTGAATCTGTACATCACTCATTGTCAGGTATGTGTCCCAGCGAGAAGCCCACTTCACTTCGCTTTCCTGCTCACAGAGATCAGAAGCTCAGCTGAAGCAGAACACATAAACACCTAATAGGACAATATGTGTCAACAACCAAATGCAGTCATTGCTGATGCAGACATTTAATGACCAAAAAGTGTTTTTAATGAAAATATGAGCTCATTCTGCATTTGATGGCAGCAAAATTCAGCAGACCTTTGGGACGGGTCCATTTACATCCTGTTCTTCAAACAACCATCAGTAAATATCTAGAAACCGATGTGACCAGCTGATTGACTTCTGGGACATCAATGTTGTCCCATGCTAAACTGAATGTAGGATTGTAGCTGCCGAACAGTTCTGAGTTGTCTGTTGGTCTGTATGTGTCAGGATGCAGTGAAAGGTCTGGACTGCAGACAGGTCAGCTCTTCAGGCTCCAATCCTGTCTGTCACACTGATTTTAATCAAAGAAACGGGTTTTAATCAGTTTCCAGTGGACCAAATACAGAAAAGGACTGCAACGTAGAGTAGGTTTCAATGCACAGCGATGGGGGTAAACACAGCAAACACATTGATTTTTACATTAATTACATGCATCTGAGAAATGCCTCACAGTCAGACATGAAGGAAGTGAAAGCTGATGGGATCTGATCTAGCTTCATGTTTTAATGACGCTGCATTAACCAACAGCTGAACCAGTGTTTTTTGTTGGATGTCTTCTCTCCTTCAGTAGGTGTTGGTGCAGCGTCTGTTTTTTAAAAGGACAGATTCATTTGAGTCCCCAAATGGACCGATCACCTGGGAAACTCCTCTCTGCCGCTCTGATCCGCTGCACATTATCTGACACGCTATTTTTATTTAATTGTGAATAAAGTGTTGGTTCATTAAATTAGAATGCTTATATCTTATATCAAGATCTTTATGGAGGAAAATTAAATGTGTTTGGCTTTTACACTCGTCTATCCCGTTTAGTGAGAATCAGGACTCTGAGTCTTGTCTGTCATAAGTCACTGACCTCCCAGTGGACAGAATAGGTGAAGAGGACTTCATTCTCTTTGGTTGGATCGATCTCCTGCGGGGCAGAACCACTGGCCTCAGGCAGGATGCAAGTCTTTTCTGTGTCTGCAGCCTTCAGATCTGACAAAGCCGTTAGTGTTTAGACACATTTACTTCTATCCATTCATGACTTCATCACTCTTACGCAGAGACAGCGTTCACTGTTACTGACCTTCTGCTTTGACACTTTGGGGTACAACCTCAAATCGCACCACCCTGTAGTCATGAGTCTCCTTCTCCTCCAGTTTCTCCCTATGGAAGTACAGGATGAAGGACAGGTGGTTGTGCAGATAAAACTGTGAAGAGAAACAAAACAGGACAAAAGAAATGTCACTACAGATTCACATTTATATGTTAGAGATCTTCATGCTTATCCTGCTGTGCAGCAGGCGTTGCACATATGGGGAAGTCTGAACAGGCTTTTTCAGTTAACCTAAACAAACAGGAAGTGTTTTCTCTCTGGAAACTCTTGCACTATGGCCACAACAGGCAAACCTTTAGTAGTCGATCGACCATCTTTCTCTCTTTTCAGATGGCTCTGCTTTGCATTAACTGGATATTAACTAAATGTCCATAAAATGTCCCAAAGAGCCTCCTCGTAGTGTTCTATATCTACCACAACAATCTTACTACAACATTTATGCTACTTTAAACTGCATTTGGTCCCAGCAGTTAATACACAGCTATTGGTGGGTTAATTTGATGTGATCTGCTGTTCTAAGGATTCAGATTACACCTATAGATAAATAACTCCAGCCTGAACACCACGGTTTTCTCATTGCATATTCATTTCAGAGGCCAAATGAAAAGGAGGAACCTCCTGTGACTGCTGCATTATCAAACCATTCACACACAAACACTATTAACATGAGTACATCATTATGCCCATGACTGCTACAATTAAATCCTCAAATATTCTTCAGTAAACCTAAATAAGTGGAAAAGTCCCGTTTCAGCTGCTTCTGTCCAATGCATCTTGAGGACAGAGGCTTTGGTGAGTCAATCAGTCCCAGGTCTGGTAAAATAGCCATGCTGCTAGCCTCCCTAGTTACAGTAATGTAGCCAGGCAGCTTGCATAACTGGTTTAAGCCCGTCCATTCCAGGTGGACACTGAGAGGAGACCATCAGCCAGCCATAAATACCCACAAACACAACCCCACATCTGCAGAATCAATGGAAATGCAGACACACAGAAGCTTAACAGGATGTTGCAGAGTACATTACAAAAGGACCAGGGTGCTCATTTATAAAGCTTGCTTACGCACAAAAAGCAGCGTAAGTGGATTTCTACGGAAAGTTTCTGA
>JBAMHV010000014.1:26325473-26338739 GCA_037177535.1 Pseudomugil gertrudae
AGTGTCCCTGGATCCTCTGGGCGTATGCGGCCTTGGCCCTCTTTACCCCTGCAGTCAGCTGTCTCCTAGCTGCTCTGTTGATGTTGTATGCGGTCCCCCCTTTAATAGCACTGAGTTCAAGACAAATTTCATCCATCCATCCATCCATCCATCCATTTTGTACCGTTTATTCCCTGTACGGGGTCGCGGGGGGGCTGGAGCCAATCCCAGCTGACCAGCATCGGGCGAGAGGCAGGGTACACCCTGGACAGGTCGCCAGTCCATCACAGGGCCAACACAATACCACAATACACAATACCAAAAGTGAAAAACTTTGTTCTTGCACATATACTGCCAGAGATCATTACGCGTAACCAAGACCTTGACATTGACAAAGATCAGCTTTGTACAGTATGTGCGAGGCCATATTTTGGCAAAGTTATCAAGTGTCCAAAGTGCTGTAAGTCATTCCACTATATATGTGTACATATTCATAGATCATCAAAGAACTGGATGTGTGCAGTGTGCAAAAAGTCTGCATGAAGCCAAACGTTGTATATATGTTTACTGAGCATGGCACCTCAGTTTTATTAATGGTTCTCATGCAAATGCAACCACTTTACAAGATGAGCAGATGTTCATGCTCATACATGCCAGATAGTGCTCTGTCAAGCTTATCTTCATGGTGCCTGATATGGCAGACCTTTAATTTGTTTCTTATGGAAAAACTTTGATTACATAGTGTGTGTGTGTGTGTCACAATGCATAGATTTTTTATTTAACTTTATCAAAGAGCTATCTCCCATCTAAGTTTCTGAAAAAATACCATATGGGAGATTTACATTCAATTTTGTGTAAATACTGAATGGATACCAAAAAATGTAAGAGCATTTGCAATACAATGATATTGATAATTAGCAAAGCACAAACTTTTATTATTTTCAAAAGTGTATATAACTATATAACAGCATATAATCTACAAATATATATATACAGCATATAACATGTCTTTTCAATAAAGCTCAATATGTTACTTACCTTTGAACAATCTTTTTTTACAACACTGCCACGCAGATTTGTCAGGGCTGCGCATATCAGCACAAAGTCATCAAGTAAATCTACTTGGGAAATAGAAATTACTGAAGTCAGTATTTTGTAATTCTTCAATCTTCCAATGACCCTTTCAACATGGATTCTCACTCTTGAAAGTTGTCGAGACGCGTCAACTTCTTGTGCAGCCATTTGCTTTTTGCCCTTGGTAAAACCCGGAATGCGAAGCATTGCCCCAACAGCTGCCAACTCATCCTGAACTAAAAAACTCATGTCTGCCAAGATTTCATCCCCGTGTTCAACTTTATTTAAAAAGCCTGATTCAATAGTGATCAGTTTATCTGATGCTCTACCTCCCCAGCCTTCAGAAACAAATGAAATGTGGTCCTAAAGACTAAATAAATAAACACAGTAATAACTACACTAAACTAGGCAGACCCAGGACATCCTGTCCTTAGACCCTCCTTCTCTCGAAGGAAAAACTCCTAAAAAACCCAGTTGTGTGGATAAAAAATGAAGGAACCCCATGGAGCCCACATTGAAGGAGAGATCCTCTCCCAGGACGGACGGGCATCTAAATTCTGAATAACAGTTCAGGTTTGTAGCCTGCAGCAGGTGGTCTTCATCCAGACAGGGGAGTGGGCGTGGGTAGGGGATCAGGAGGTCCTTGGGAATGTCCAGGATGCATTTTGACCAGATGCTGGAGTCACCACATCTGAGTACTGAGTCCCTCTTGGATGGCGTAGCTTCTGACGATCTCATTGTTTCGGTCAACACCCAAAGCTTGTGACCATATGAGGGTAACAACATAGTGCAACAGGTAAATCGTCATATCGTCAATCGTCAGATAAAAATATATCTACCTACCTGAAATAAAATAGTCGCGCATTGTTGATTTTGGCTTCAGTCCAGTGATCCCGCCTAATTGCATGTAGCCATAAAACCTGTCTATTTTTTTAATGCTGGCCTCCGGGTATAGAGTAAAATTGAAGGTGTGGGTTGTTTTTACTCCGGTTACATCCCACAGCACAGCAATTTGGCATTTTGACGCTATAATACTTTCTCTCGTGTGTTTTTGCAGGTGCAGTAGGAAAGCAAGTCTGTTTTGAACCAGGATTTTGCGCGCATCACTCACATACGTCACTTGAAATGGGTCTATGCAAGAGGAGGGACTGATGTCACTGATCACGTTACTTCCTTAGCAACAAACATCGAAGGATACAAACAACAGCATGGTCCTATAGACCCCTGCATTCCCAAAACGTCATTTATTGCCGTTTGATTTATTACAATGACACTACTTCGAAAAGTTGGAAGGTAGAACAAAGTCCAGGTATGATGCTAGATTAAAACTTTCAGGCCTTAAAAAATTTTTTTACAAACTGGCCAAGTTGAGTAACCCACTACCCGGCCCAGCGATATTGCGAGTATTTAGCGGTAGTACAGGTATGACCCTAAATATATCTAATGAAACAACCATTTTTTCTGTAAAATATTTACGTTTAGTTTTTTACAAATACCTTTTAAATTACAGGTATTTGCTCAAGGGCACAGAGGAATTTTAGATCCTTAGAGGCTTATAATTTCTTTGTTGCTGGTTGGGTGAAATACGTGTTCAGCCACAAAACTGGATCCAACAATGTGATAAATGAACATAAAAACAAAACGTCTTCATCATATTTGACTAAATAAACACACAAAACCAAAATGACTTCTCCTCTGCCACACAAAGCAACGGGAATTTACACGTATTGTGTATATTGTTATATATTATTATATACCGTATTATTACCTCCGCCACGAGGAGGTAACGTTTTCGCTGGAGTATGTCTGTCTGTTTGTTCGCAACATAACTCAAAAAGTTATTGATGGATTTTGATAAAATTTTCAGGATATTTTGGGGGTCTGGGTCTGCGCTCTCAGAGTGTTTTTCTAGTTTCTTTATTTTTATACTATAGTGTCATTTGATGAAAAGTTGTAAAAGTTTTACGTTGTAAAACTAACTAAAATACCATATAAAGTAAAGACCCGCCTTTGAAGTGTTGTGAACAGACATATGTATAATCAGACTCGGGTCCACTGGAACTGTTTGTTTTGTTACGCCTGGACGTCTTTGTTCTGGTTCTGTTTCCTCAGAAGGAATCTTATAAAAACTTAAATCCTGATTCTTTCTAGTAGTGATGTGACAAAGCACAACACAGCAACCCTTAGGCATATCTACAGGTCTATATATCTATTGGCTCCCGCAACCCCGGTCAGAAAAACGGTAGAAAATGGATGGATATATATATATATATATATATATATATATATACAGTATATACTTCTCTAGTTTGTCATGCTTCTTTTTCCTGATATTTTCCATCAGGAAATCCCCCATCCAATCACCATCATTGGGGATTGGGGAATGTGAATGAGGGGTTTCCATCATTGGGAATGATCACTACATCTTTCCTCTGTTGCTTGGATGGTAGATGGACTTATACTCACACCCTGATAGGGGCTAGTTGGGTTTCACTGTCTTGCCCCGCATGTAGTCAGGGGAAACCTCGAATTAAAGTCCCAACCTCCCAATGACAACTACTCTTCCAACTGAGCTACAGCTCATGATTTCTATGTGCTGTGAGGTGCTGGATTGTTTCAGGGGGTCCTTTGCACAGTCTGCACATGGGGTCCTGCCTGATATGCCAGGTCTGGGCCTCAATTGCTCTTGTGCTCAGGGCTTGCTTCTGTGCTGCTATGATTTGTTCCTCTGTGCTGTGCTTCAGTCCAGCCCTCTCCAGCCACTGATAGGACTTGCTTATATCGACCACTTCGGTGATCTGCCAGTGGTACATCCCATGCAGGGGTTTTATCTCCCATGATGGTTCTTCCAACTTGTATTCCTCCTGACTGGATGTCTGAGACATTCACTAAATACTGAATCCCTAGGTTCCCTCTACCCAATGTATTCATGGAGCTTGGATGTTTCATCTTGGATAGTGGCCTTGATGCTCACTAGACCTCTGCCTCCTTCTTTGTAGTTAGTGTATAGTTGGTGGACACTGGACTTGGGGTGAAACCATCCATGCATGTTGAGCAGCTTCCGTGTTTTGACATCTGTGGTCTGAGCTTTCTCCTTTGGCCATTTAAGTACCTTGAAATTGGCCTCCAGGGTGGACTGCCACAGCCTCATTGAGTTTGCAACAAAGGTCCTTAGGCTGCTGTTGATCTTGTATAACTTCAGACATTCCAGGATCCATGTGTGTGGCATTAAGTTGAAGGCTTTCTGGTAGCCAATCCAGGCAGTGCACTGGTTTGTCTTTCTGGTTTTGTAGTCTTGGGTGACAGTTCTGTCAACCAGCAGCTGGTGTTTGGCTCCTCTGGTTCCCTTGCTAATGTCTTTCTGTGTCTCTGCCATGAATTGATTCATGTGTCCGCTTACCTTACCTATGATGCCTGACAGGAGCTTCCATATCGTGGAGAGGCATGTTATTGGCCGATAGTTGGATGTGACTGATCCCTTGTGGGGGGTCTTTCAGTACCAGTACTGTTCATACCTCAGTTAGTAGCCTATCTACTTTTGGTGCGGGTGAGTTAAAATCCCACAGGTAACATAGTGCTAAGTATATACATAGCTCCAATGCAACATTATCCAGTTGGGTCCTTGGGCAAAACCCTCAGTGCCCAACCAACCAACTCATGATGAGCGCAAATAATAAAGCTGACATACCGGCTCAGATGTTGCCCTGTTAAATAAGATCTGTGTCATGCACAGAGTAACCGGGGGGCTGTGATGACAACGCAAGTAACTCTAGGTGTACCAGATTATTGTATTTTAATCTACTGTCACGGTGTGGAGCTCGGAAGTAGGGGTGAGGACCCAAATGCAGGCAGGTAGGAACGAGGCAGCAGGATTGCAAAAGAAAGTTATTTATTAAACATAAACTTAGAATAAGACTAGGACTACTCACCGAACAGGGAAAACAACGCAATGAACCTGCAAAGAAAACTGAAAACCCCAGGACTTAAATACTACAAGAACTAAACAAGGACCAGGTGAACACAATCAAAATTAAACACAGGTGAAATCAATGGACTGAAAACAAAGCAGAACAGGAAACCAAAAAAACACTATACCAAGTGACCAAACCGTGACATCTACACTGCTAAGATTGGATTTTTCTCCCAGGGGGGCATGCCCCAGGACCTCTGAAGCTTAGCCAACCTGCTGTTTTTACTGGTCACCCTATGCCCCATCCCCCTCCCCTCTCTGCCGACATCCCTGTATTAGATGTTTTCCAGCAACACCTGATTCAAATGATCAAATCATCCGGGTAGAATTTAACAAGCTGGGAATCTATTTTATTTTAATCAGGTATTGCAGCACAGAAACATCCTGTAACAGCAGGACACCCAACCTGAAGACCGGCTTGCTACTCAATACACAGTTTAATTTCAAAAACAATTTATTTAAACATTTTCATTATAACAGCATTGAAACATGAATTAAAAAAAAATTTCTTCAGCCTACGAGTATGTACAGTACTGAGTAAATGTTTCAGTCAATTTAACATATAATCTTATGTAAGATTTCTTTCCATTGTTTCCTCCCAGATTTGACTAAATAAAATAACAGCGTGAAGTCCTGTTCCCTTTTCAAGCTTTTAAAATAGAAAAACATAATATTCCAAAAAATATTAGCAGTCAATAATCCAGAAACTAACATAGGAAAATAATTATATATGCATATATATGAAAATGCGTTTGCAGTTTAGAAGGAATTTGAACATATTAATGCAACCAGAACGATTTGCAGAATGGAAAAGTGTAAAACGCACAGATTTATTTTTAATAAGTTAAGTCATTCAGACAAAATATCCTAACACCTGCAGTTTGAGCGCGAATTTAAAACACTGCAAAAGGCACAATAAAAGAGCTGTTAACCAAGCAATGCAGTGCAGAAAACCAGAATCGTATCAAGACCATATTCTATACCTTCCTCTGTGACATTTAAAAGGAAGTCAGCGCAGAGTTGATTCATGCACACTGATGTACCTGAAAATAAAAATGGAAACATTCTGTGTAACGCTTTCAGAGTTGTGTGTGCACCTGGATGAAGGGGACTGTGCTTAAGCAGGGCCCATCCAGACTGGTTTTAACTGGTTTTACATGCAAATGGAGAGCAGTTCTGGTCATGTCTTTCAAGACACTCTCATTTGCAAAGCTCAGTAAAACAAATAGCAGCTCTGGAAAAGTTATTTTAAACCGCTGCGTGGAGTAGTCATTCAGGTAACTTACAGTCCGACTAATTGAACCAATAAAACTACAAACAGTTGCAGCAGATGTGGTGGATTTCTGATTTTAGAAAATGCATTTAAAGATAAACATTGGACTGTTAAGATCCGGGGTGTCAATTACTATCCTGCAGGTTTTATTTCTTTTCTGTCTTCAACACACTGGATTCAAATCAAACAGATCCAGCAGCTTCTTTCATTAATATATTCATTAATATAATCCTGGTGTGTTGTAGCAGGGAAGCAACTAAAACCTGCAGGAGATTTGCCTTTTAGGACCAGAGATCAGTAGTCACCCACTCTGCTCCTGGAGATCTACCATCCAGCAGGTTTTAGTTGTTTCCCTGCTGCAACACACCTGACTCACTTCAACGGCTCATTAACAGGCTCGTGCTGCAGTTGCCAAATTGTTGGAGAACCTTTTCATTTGAATCAAATGAAACAATGAAACACTAAAACAGGATGGTAGATCTCTGAGACTGGAGCTGGACACTTCTGGCTGAAACTGTGATCAACGCTGTTGTATCCAGATGACCAGATGTCAGTATAATTCAGTTTGCCTCATCCAGCGTTTAACTGTGTGAATCTTTTACATTTTACACACTTTTCTGTTCTGTTATTAAACTTTTTACTAACCAGAAACATCTTGTAATAACAGAATATTATTTATCCACTACATATTATCTAGGAGCAGAACATGGTTACATCATTCCAGCTGCAACTGTTTTTATATCAGTTTTGTTTCCACAAATCTGCATGTGGTGACATGATCTAGTTACAGACTCATAATTACTCGTTTGCATCTCCAGTCCTGTAGATCTGCTACCCTGCATCCTTCTCCAACACACCTGTACCGGGTGAATGTCTGGTTGTCAGACAGGGTGTGCTGGAAAAAAGATGCATCTAAACTGGTTACAAGTGGGTCCTATCCTGGTGACTTGGGTCTTCTGGCACAGTATTGTAAACCAGCTGTCACAAATCTGGACGTAAAAACGGACCGTGATCTTAATTCAGACCAGCAGATTGGTGCAGTGGTTGAATAAAACCTTTTACAGCTGAGGCAACTGGCAAAAGCTAAACACATTAATTTGAAACTGGTTTCCTGTTTTTTATGGTTCATTATAAAATCCTTGTATTTGTTTTCAGGTCAGAACTTTCTCTAAGCGGTTGTCATAAAGTGCTTCTATAATTAAAGTTGGCTTGGCTAAGCGCTGCAAAGAAACGTTTCTTTGGTTCTGTTTATACCACAACTCTGAGACGGTAAAAATAAAACATTAGGTTGCGTTTTGGGGTCTTGTTTCCATGGTTACAGCATTCTGGTTCGGTAAAACCAGGAAACTTTGAAAACATCCTCCAGAGTGAAATTTGTGTACAACGCGAGGCGAGTCCTGTCCATGTGAACCATCTGAATCAGACGATGGCGTTTCGCTGCGCACTAAAACCCTGTTTCACCACAACAACATGGTGACATCCCATGGTTGTGCTGCTCTGTGGTTTTCTGGTTTGTTACCTGTTACCTGTTTCTTGTGGAGCATTGAAGAGGTATAAATTACAAATAGGGGTTAGCATGCAACGCTTGTGTTATGTTTATGAGGATACGACGCACACCTGGGTGTGTTGATAACGTTTTTCTGCATCCCAGAGGCGTGGCATGTGCACTACATCATCTCTGGTCTTATTTGCGTTACCTGCACAGAGATAATTGTCATTCTGCTGTGTTGTATATGCATGCAAATTTTTATTTAAATAAGTGCATCCATCTGGAACTGATGCTGATGTTTAGCAGGACAAACTGGAAGTGTGGAAGCAGGTTTATGTTGCTGTGGATAAACAGTTCTACGCTACTCTAATTTTTGCACAGTCCCTTATTACAATGTTCTACGTGAAGAAGACAGAGGAAGACATAGAACGGTGTGTGTCCTGAAACGCTGCTTGCAGAAACTGGACTTCTTATGAATGAAACGCATCTCAAGGCTGCTGCTGATACTGGCTCTCTGTGGCCGTATAGAAGTCCTCCAGGACACTCTGCAGGTAATCAAAAGTGGGACGGTCCTCTGGTTTGTTCTTCCAGCACTCCTTCATGATTTCATAGAGTTCGGTGGGACAGCTGTCCAGGCGCTGCATTCGGTAGCCCTTCTCCAGGGAGCGGATCACCTCTGGGTTGGTCATTCCTGACAGGACGAGCAACATAGATGTTAATACAGATCTACCTTAAACCCAGCTAAGATGGTCCCTAAAGCCCCGTTTCCACTGAACAGTCCGGTTTGGCAGTCATTTACATCAGGGTAGTGCGCTATCTGATCTAGTGGACTGAACAGGAACACTATATTTGCTTTACACTTGCTTTTGTTGTGGATAGGGATGTTTTTCTGGCTGTCAATCAACACTCTGTGCGATGCTAGTAGCTCCATCTTTACCATATCAAACCATTTTCCTGTGGACCTATGACCGCAAGAGGCCCAGAGATGGTGCAGTTTGGTTCTGTGGGACGGTTTCATGATGGAAATACACAAAAAGTATCTGAGATTACCGACCTAAACTAAAGTGAAGACGGGGTTTCATGGTACCTTTTAACTTCACATCTGTGCTTTTATTAAATACTGATGTTTGCTTGCATTTTACTGCCTTCTAGAGTCATGAGACTGACTTTCTGAGACAGGTGATATTCATCCAGCACAACCACCGCAGGATGGCAGGTGTGCTTACCTGGGTACGGGGTGCGTCCATAACTGATGATCTCAGTCAGCAAGATGCCAAAGGACCAGACATCGGATTTGATTGTGAAAGAACCGTAGTTAATGGCTTCAGGGGCGGTCCACTTGATGGGGAATTTGGCTCCTGGTGATGGAGAAAAATAGAAAATTCAGTCATTGTTTTTAGTAAGATTCACAATAAACATGGGAAAAACAGCAAAGGTGGAAATCTCGTCAGAAAAATTGTGGAAAAAAGACAAATAGACTCCAAGCGCTGCTTCATAAACTATCAAAAGTCTGTCTCACTCCAGGAGCATTAGAAACTCACTGACTATAGAGGGCACCAAGATCTACACAAATGTAATGATTTGGCTCATTTATCATGCTGGTAAATCATGTTAAATCATGTTAATCACAACTATTAAACCGCCGAGGTCACTGTGCAGGCATCTGGGACAAACACAGAATGTAAACATTTACATTAAATATGCTCATTTATCTTTGCTTTTCAAAATAATCAACAATATGGGCCCTTTAGAAATAGTTTATTAAAGTAACACCTGAAGAGATGAAGATCAGTGAGGAATGTGAAGACCGACACAGACTGAAACAGACTCTGATGCTACTACAGAACTAAAGGACTCATATTCTCCATATTTTCAACAGTTTCATCATCAAACAACGTTATTTTTCAGAGTGTATGCTACATTTTTCCATGCTAAACTTACTTTATAAGACTTCTTGCAGGTGTTTTCCCTCTTTTCCTGTATTTTAATGTGCAGTGTACCTTTTGGACTGTTATCTGTATGTGCTTTGTGTTATCTTGTGTGTTGTTGTTGTGTTATAGGGACATTCAGAGCTTCAGTCTGGTAAAAAGCAGATGCTCCTCTGTGGTCAATGTTGCTGCACATCTTCCTTGTTCAGTAAGCTAAACTAAAAATACAGCTAATATGAGTATTGTTGTTTAGATATGAGTCATCTTCGACCAAAACTACTGAGAGGTTTTTCTGACTCTCGCTCATTCACTAAAGCATGAGGAAGTTGCTCTTATTTCATCTCACAGGAAGCTGTTTCTGCTGAACTGGTAGATACGCCTGCTCTGCACAGAGTCCTACCTTCTCTGGCTGTGTACTCATTGTCCTCAATGATACGAGCGAGGCCAAAGTCAGCAATTTTGCACACTAAAGCCTTATTGACCAGGATGTTTGCAGCTCTCAGGTCTCTGTGGATGTAATTCTTCTGCTCGATATAAGCCATGCCCTCTGCAATCTAGAGAAAAAAAAAAGATTAGAGAACATGTCTGCTTTGCTACTCATTACTTTCTGTTGGCTCCTGCTGGTGATCAGACAGTTTTATAAGTTATTCTTTAGCTAGCTTATACCTCTCCTCATCAGTTTACATGGAGGACTGTTGGGTCATAAAGAAGCTAACACCATAAAAGTGTCAGTATTTTCTAGAGGATGAAACGCTCTGACTTCTATGTTAGCTTAATATCCTATAATATTCATCGCAGATGAGCACAACTTTTAAGTTCAAATGTAACCAATGAGATAAAGGTGTATCCTACTGTTTCTGGTAATCTGCTAGCCATGAGGTTAGTTTAGCCAGCAAGAACATGGTGATATAACTTGTATCATAGCAACATTAGCATTATAGCATTTAAAGCTTTCCTTCAAAACAACCTGCTTTTTTTTTCTTGATATTTAAAATGTAGAATAAAATTGTAGCAGCATTTAATCCCACTAGTTGTCAATAAAATAGGTTGAAGCAATCAATACAAATTACATTTTTCCTGCCTTCTTTCTTTCTTAATTTTAAAAGAAACTTTGCAATCAAGATTAGGCTTTTTTCTGCAATTATAAGATCGAACCGTGTGGGAAACATTTGAAAAAGAAAAAAAAACAACCCATCCATGAAATCGGGACATTTTTTTCTCTAGATAATCCAAATTACCACTAACTCTGACCTCTGAAAGCTGATAATATATTTTTATTAAAAGTTTACTTAACCTCACGTTTGGCTTTGATGTTTATTTTGTGATCTCACATCTGAGACCTGGACTACAAAGGTGGAATTCCTCTTATGGAGGAAACTTCAGGTTTTATCATGCTTATGAGGCTGGTTTACATTATCCCGGATAAGGGATCGACTAGTATTAAAGCACCACCTCCTGACCAAACAGATCTCTGGGAAAATGGCCGCCTATCATAGAACATCCTCTCTCTGAGCCGCCACCTTACTGTGTGTCCTGAAGATCCTAGCAGATATGATGAGCCCCTGGTAGGGTCACCCATGGCAAACAGGTGTCTAGGAGAGGGACCAGACCAAGAGCGGCTCAAAGACCTCTATGATGAAAAAGACCCTTGGAAAAAAGGCTCCCTTGCACGAATGCGGGTTACTGGGGCCCCCCTCTGAAATCAGGCCTGGAGGTGGGCCACGAAGGCGAGCGTTTGGTGGCCGGGCCTTTGCCCATGGAGCCCAGTTGTTCTTAGCCTGAAGGGATTACCTGGCCCCCCTTCTCGTGGTCTCACCAGGGTGGTGTTTTGTTACTGGACTTGTACGGTACGTACTGGTACGTTGTTTTTATCACGTAAAACAAACTTTTAAGTTGATTTTGGCAGGTAAAGTGTTTCAGAAATAAAGTTTGATTTGATTTAATCCATTGATTCTGACCTGAGCAGAGAAGTCGATGAGCTTTGGGAGCTGGATCCGGTTTCCTTCATCGCTCTTTAAGAAGTCTAATAAACTACCTGCAGGCACAAAAACATCACGTTAGACACATAAGCAGGTAGGAATCAACGTCAGAAACAACAAAACCCAAAGCAGAAGACTGAGACGTGTTGATGGAATCTAAATGAACCTTCATCAGAATGTAACATGAGTTTAATCTGATCACAGCCAGCGCACCTTTCTCCATGTACTCAGTGATGATGTAGATGGGCTCCTCTTTGGTGACAACAGCATTGAGTCGGACCAGCTTGTCGTGCTGCAGACTCTTCATCAGGTTGGCCTCCATCATGAAGGCCTCGACCGACATGCTGCCTGGCTTCATGGTTTTCACCGCCACCTTGGTGTGCTTGTTGTAGGTAGCTAAAAGCAGAAGACAAACATATCTCACTGTAAGTTTCTGCTTACAAACGGCTCCTCTGATGAAACGCAGCCAACTCACCCATCCAGACTTCTCCGAACTGGCCGGCACCGAGCTTCTTCTCCAGCTTGAGGGAGGATCTTGGGATTTCCCAGGCGTCCTTCTCCCACGGTTTTTCAGGTTTGGGGCTCAGACATGGGACGGTCAGGGTCTGACAGAGGCCATCTCCCTGCTCTGATAACAACACGAGATATATTCCATCAGTTCTGTAGAAAGATTTAGTTGAAATGTGTCGACTCCATCACATTCAGGAATGTCAGGAGGATCTGCACTGTGGACCAGAGCCACAATAATTCATTTAGAACAAAGGCTGAGCATTTCCAGGATAACATGGAGAGCATTCAGAGGACTGGGAGAGTGGAGAATTCCCAGTTAGCAGCTGGAATGTGAATCTTGACTGAGTGAGAATAATTCAGTTGCAATACAACAACATGCAGCAACCTCTCTTACTCTTGTAATGGCCGACCAGGTCCTGCAGGGTGGGGAAGGTGATGCGTGGGGAGATGTAGAACCCTCCGTTGTCCAGCGTTCGGATTTTATAATGTTTAACAGTGTCACCAGAGTGAGCGTCCGTGTCCCGGACAGACAGAGAGTAGCTACCTGTTGGAAGATAAACAAGCAGATGTTTCCATCAAATCAGTCCATGATGATCCTTTAATGCTTTATTGAACTAAAACTGTCCGTTTAAATGAGGCTAGTTTACACTTTTATCAAACTGTGAGGACTGACCAGGACAAATCAATAAAAATAAATTCAGCTGATCAAACGTGTGAATTGTTAGATATAAACCTACAGGAGGGAAATATGGTTTTTATATGAATTATATGATCACTTTCACATTAGAAACAGCTTCATTCTCAAGTGTAATAATGCAAACCAGGTTTAGACATTGGACATGTTTGTTTGGGTCGGGGTTCTTTAAAGCATCCTGGTTGGTGTCAGGATTTACAGTCGTTCATTTTAAATAAAACTGGAAAGTTAATGATAGTGGTTCCCAGGATTTCTAAAAGTACAGTTGGAGGTAGAGCCTTGAGTTACCAAGCCCCTGTTATATGGAATCAGCTTCCAGCTCATGTGAGGGAGGCAGACACAGTCTCTACATTTAAGGCTTAAAACATTC
>JBAMHV010000014.1:26391823-26403818 GCA_037177535.1 Pseudomugil gertrudae
CCCCATCACACACACACGCCACTACCCAGTTACAGCTAATTCATGAATAAAACTGTCATAAACACCTGACAACACGTGCCAGCTTTGTTTCCATTTCCGGCGAGCTCATCAGAGAGAAGTGCGGTAAATCGCCCTGGCGTCCAGCTGGAGGATAATGAACCCCTCCCTTTGCATGTTCCTGACTCATATATGTGTGCACGTGTCATTAAACCTTGCTCATTGGACTAAGATAAGTGGAAGACGAACACAGAGCTTTGATGACCGAGTGGAGCTGCTGAGCTATGTCAGTATGTGTGTTTAAATATACACAGTCATGTATCCAGGAAACACACACCTGCAGGTTCCTTCAGGAAGCAAAGGTTCAACTTTAACACTGCATTATAAAACCAGTCAGGTCATAAAATAATGCTTAACTTTACCTTTTGTTGTTCTTATACTTTGATAATTTCATTTTAAACTTTAACTTGAAACAAGAAAAAGAAAACTTCAGAGCCACTAGGGGGCAGCAAAAAGAAGCTGCTAACATCACCTGATGCATTGTCACACTGAGGTGAATAAGGGCCTCCGTCCTGCAGGTCCGATTTAACAAGAACCTTCTTCCATTGGGTTACATTTACTTCAGGTTTTGTTGGGTTTCTACAGCCTGCAGACATGCATGAGGTTATTACTAATTTTAGGCTGACTGTGAGCTGTCCAGCGTCCATGTGTTAAACCAGCAACCTGCCCATCCTGTCTATGATTCTCACCACATGCAACTGAATTCATTTCAGTGGCAGGCTGTGAAATAGCACAGCCATGAGTGTGAATAATGATGTGTCCTCTGCAGAACCAGCAAGCATCAGGGTTGGCAGCGGGGTGCAGGCCACCCACAGTGATGAATAAACCTGAAATGTCAAACAAGCAGAGAGGTGGGATAAATTTTTCAGACCCCCAAAGAGGCTGAATAGGCTGCAGGGAGCAGGACAGCAGGAGGATGCTCGGTAGTAAAAAGACAGAACTGAAAGTTTTATTAGAAGAGTTTAAATGTGTACATGTGTTTCACACCATTTATGTCATGTAGGCATTATCACACTACTTGTGTGTGTGTGTGTGTGTGTGTGTGTGTTGTTTTGTTTGGATCAGGTGTGTGTTCAATAAAAATACAGGAAAGAACCGAAGAGTCTTAGGACATTTCAAGATCAGTCCTTGTCAGTCCTCATACAGTGAGAGTGTTAAACACACACGTGCACATGCAGTGGACTGTGAGGACATGCTGTTTGGCTCTCCTTAGCAAAGCCCGCTTCACTGGTGAGTCTTTTGAAGCAGTCTGAATGTGAAACTCTGGTCCACCTGCCAACCGAGAGCTTCTGGTGGTCATGAGGCTAAAAGCTAGTCCACTTTGTTGACAGAGATGTCAGGCTGGACACGTTAATTGTTGCTTCGTTGTTTACTTGCTTGTCTACTCCAGACAAGGAGAGGGTTTTTTTTATTTTTGTTTTATTATCATCCCTCCAACCTGACTCTGATCATTAAAAACTAAACAAACAATCAAACAAACTGGTGCGAGACCTCGGGGTGGGACCTCTGGTGCCAGACCTCCGGTACGGGACCTCTGGTTTGAGACCTCAGTGCGGGGCCTCTGGTGTGAAACCTCTGGTACTGGACCTGTGGTACGGGACCTCTGGTTTGAGACCTCGGTGCGGGGCCTCTGGTGTGAAACCTGTGGTACAGAACCTCTCTTGGGGTCTATATGGGTGTACAGCACTCATTTGCTTTGGCTGTCCTGGGCTTAGTGAATCTAATGGACCCTTGAATCTCAGCCCCCCCCCCCTGAAATGTCGGGGTGCAGCGTGGTCCCATTCCCTTCATGAGCACATGGTTCATCCTTGTCACATGGTAACACGTGCACACTCCTACATGCATGCATGGTGACCAGAACCTGTCTCCATTACGGCTGGTTACTGTGGATGTCTCTCTGGTGTTTATGATGACTTTTTGGTTTTTTTTCATTACTAATATTTGGTTCTTTCTGTATTTCTTCATATAGTTCTGTCATTTTATATTTTATAGTTATAATATTTCTACTGTTATGATTTTGCCAGCCTGGCCAACTTTTTCTTCTACATCTCATTTCTGTTCTGTCTGTCTCTTGACATTTCACTGTTTTACCTTTGTTTTACTTTTTTATTTATGTCCCCCAGGAGGGATTATAGCATCAGATGTTTACGGGTGCTTGATAGATTGATCCAATTTACATTATTCTTGATGTAAAGACAATTTGATCTTACACTCTTATCTGAACATAAAGCTCTCTCCCCCCAAAAAACAGGAGTTCTAATGTTAATGGGCATTCAGCTGGTAAGTGGCAGATTGGCTTTAATATTAACACATAAACAACAGAAGCTTCCCGCTCTAGTTCAGAAGACAGTGGTATCCACCTGTAACATTTTTAGCTAGAAAAAATGTTGGCTAACTACTTGTTAAGAACAAAACGTGTAACCTAAGCTTCAATGCAGGAAACATAAGTACTGGTGATAATACTGTGTTGAGTGGTATAAAGTAGAAATAGGAAGTAGGAATCCTTTCTGGCAGCTGTTCCAACTAGTCACCAAACCGGCTGAATTTAATAAGCACATTTAATCTGCAAGTTAACAAGCCTGTTGGTGAAAACACCTGTTGTAAATGTACATGTAGATTAAAAATGTGACATTACTTCCACTTTATACACCATGGTTTGCAGTTAAAAATGAATCATTATGCTCTGGTTTAAGCAGGTATGTACACCCCAACTGCATATCAGCCACTCGGTAAAGCATCGGCGTAAGAGCATCGCTCTGTGCAGAGTTGGGAGAAGGTGGGTGGGAAGGGATCAAACTATCGTTGAAGTGGAGGGGGTGGGAGGGCACCCTACTTAAAGTATCCCCTGTCAAGTTTAGCATTTATTTAACAAAGCTAATAAAGAACAATACAAATGAAACTATAAAGTGTGTCTAAAACAGCAACATAGGCACAGAACAGGGGGGTGGACAGTAACTGTAGAACAGCTGAAGCTGCATCTCCAACCAGCATTAATCTACATGTCTCTCAGGCTTTTGTGATGTCGTAAAGCATCAGGCGTTGCTGCAGGACTGTGTGAACCTCGTTGTGTTGCTGCTGACTTCCTGTCTCTACCAGCCTGTTTCCTGTATGCCTCCATGACAGGACGCCTACATGCTTCCTTTCTTGGATTAGTGTGTGTTTTTGCTGATAAAAAAAACACACTTGTACCCTTATTTTTGTTCCCTGGGTCTATTTCTGTTACGTTTACTAAAATCTCCGTCACAACCTAACTCCGTCTTTAGCCTGCTTGGTTGCAGTAAAATGGTTCCAGACCGACACTCTGATGTCTACATTTATCTTCATTCACACTAATAGAGATGGACAGAAGACAGAGGGTCTGAGAGAGACCCAGATTACCCGTGACACGGGGGTCTCCAGCCAGACGTGTGGACTGAAGTGGCTCAGAAGGGGGGGTTTGGGTAAAAAGTGGTTTGACATGTCAGATGGGTCCTTTACTTGGTGCAAAGGGTTTCCCTCACATTCAGCATTCCCTCCACAGACGGATCGCTCGGCCTTGGATGGAGAGTGTTTGAGCAGGATGAGCGTTGTGAGGGTGGGGGCGGGGTGTTGGTGGTGGAGGAAGAACAGACTTCGTGGTGATTTATGGTCTGTTTCTAGGCCATGGCCTTCATCTAACACCATTCCAGTCTGCCTGCATCTTGTAGTGGAGTTTAGGAAGTCATTTTTACTGCTGCAAAACATCGCCTGAGGAGTCAGAAATCATCCCACATACCTGCAGAAATGTACAGTTCAGGTATCCTGAGTTGCCAGTCCAGAATTCTGAGCAGGGTTCTTCATGCCCCTGACTTCAGAAAAACACCATTTACTCTCCTGCTGCCCCTTCTCACCTCGCTATGGCCCCATTGGCTGTCAGCGGGCCATTCATCCTGGGAGGAGCCAATGAGCGATGGCCCCTGGCATGGAGTTGAACAAATCAAACTGCGCAGAATGGTGACATTGAGGGAGATGCTGGGAATAGCTGGGCGGTGTTTGTGGGCTCCTGCCTGGCTGACAGAAAACAGAACACCATGACAGCAAAAAAAAAGCAATTACCCAATTACACCATCAAGTATTATAAGGATTCCACATTACACTGTTTTCCTAGCCTCTTTCTGGCCGATAAGGAACCGCTGCGCCCAGGCAAGAAAGGATGGAAGGAAGAAAGAAGAGGGAAGAGGAATGGAAAGAGGCTGGGCATGAATGAAAGCAAAGAAATAAGAGGGATTAAATAATTCAGGAGAATATTGGTGATAATTGATGACAAAATAAAGGTATTTACCGGCTGTTTAGGAAGTGTATTAAACTGCTTTCCTTCAAAAACAGCGAGCGAAGCACAATGTCAGATTACGCTGAACAATCTACATCTGAACATTTAAATAATTATCCAAACACAAAGATAAAGATGATGTAATTTTGTAAAATATGGTTTAAATCATGGTTTTAATCATCCATGTTTTCATAGATCTCACAGAGTTTAGAAACAACCTTATTTTAATTTAAGTAAAAGCTGATGAACTACCAACAGGTCAACACAGAGTTAAGAGGTATTCTGCTTTAATCAGCAGCATGGACGTAGTATCATGGACCAGTTTGGTTGAGAGAAGCTCTGAACTGCACAGGGTCACATCACAGCCATCATAAATCCCTCTCTGCTACAAAACAACAGGTTTCCTTTTACTGTATAAAAGTAGGAATGTCATATTGAACACTTAAAATAAAAAGATGAAGGTGTAGAACGTGTCAAGTAAAATTCTTAATGTGGTTTAATCTCAGTGTGAGCAGCAGATTCTGGGCATGTGTCCTGCTACAGCGATGAAACGAATCCAGAAGAAAGCACTTTTTCATCCTTATTTCTAGATTTTCTGATTGTTTTTCAGCTTAACATTAAGAGGATAAAACATAAGCTTCTCCAAATATTAACCAGTTATCGTCTGACTCGCTGCGCTACACTTGTGACCAGCAGATGGCGCTAATTCACCAAATCATTGCGTGTGAAGGTGTAACTGCATGATGGAAGTTCAGCTCTTTGGATTCAGCTCTTTCAGAAGAATAGAGTCTTTAAACTCCAACTGGATCTTTAGTCTTTTTTATTCAGAGCTTCTACTTTAGTCCTATTCAGCAATTACATGTGGTTGGTGGGATATTTTCACTCCTAACAGTCCTAAAACCCTTATTACCTCTGCCAAGGAGGGTTGGAGGTTAATTTTTCGGGAGTTTGTCTGTCTGTCTGTTTGTTTGTCTGTCTTTGAACAAGATAACTCAAAACGTTATTTTCATGAAATTTTTAGTAAAGTATTGAAATGGGGAAAAAAGAACAAATGATTACATTTTGGAGGTGATCCAGATCATCGTCTAGATCCAGGAAGGTTTAAATGGATTCATTATCATTGCGAGAAACTGGCCATTTTCAGCAGATCTAGCATGAGAAAAATAATAAGCTTGGTGGAGGTCTGTGCTCTCAGAGTGTTTTTATAGTTTTGTGCATCTTTTCATTAGACAATACATTTTGTGTTTAATCAAAGTGGGCTCCAGCCCACATAGCCTGCTATGGAGCAGGTTAGCATTCAGCATCTGTTGCTGCAGCTTGATCAAAAGTAAACCATGTGTTTCACATATCTTACAAATAGACTAATTATAATTAAAGATACATTAACTGAATAATGAACTTTTTCAGGCTTAAAACTGGTTTTAGAAACATTTGAGAGTTTCTATCATGAAGTATAGTCTGCTCATTTTCATGTTGGTGCTAATCAGGGGCTTCATATTTAAAACTGTGCGTATAAAGATGACTACAGGTGGCATATGTATAGAAAACACACACACAATTACTTCTTGATTTATAAACCAGTGCACACTCATGTCCCACATCTGTTTGTGTTTATAAATCAGGATCAACACTAAATTTGGCACATGCAAAGGAGCGTCTTATCACATCTACATGTTTATTATAAAATGTCAGAGGAGAATGCACCTGATAAATATTAATGATCTCATTTCCGTCTTGTCTCAGCAGGAGAAGAAAACAAAAAAGAGGAATTATCTGGAATGTGAGGTGGAAATTTGATAGCATTGTAAAATGTAAAAATGTTTTATTTGGTGGATTCAGGATGGACATCACCTGTACCAGAACGGCAAAGGAGTGTTAGCAGGTAACAAATGCTGTTAACACATCTCAGATGACTGGACAGATCCAGAAAGTAAAACAGAAGTGGTCATGCATTAAAGTGGAGGGAAATCACCGTGCACAGGAGAAGTTTGCACGCTATAGTGGAACCTCACTGCTGCTCACTCCCACAGATTAGAAACTAGAGGAAAAACTGACGAGTCCACAAAAACGCTGGAACCAAATGAGCCAGAGGCACCTGATGATGCTGCAAGTGGTTTATTCCTTTGTTTCAGGTTTTAAAGCGAACATGTACAGACAAAAATGACACCTTTCAGACTCCAGTGTGTTTTTTAAGATATTGTTGTTCCTGCTGAGTTTGCAGTGCTGCAGCTGGTTGGACAGGGTGAGGACAGGATGAGGACAGGATGAGGACAGGGTGAGGACAGGGATTCCACAGCACTGCGTGTCCTCCAGCAGCTGTGTCCTTTCAGAGGGACACAATCCTGTCCATCCTGTGCAGGAGTTAGGGAGAAATAAAGGCAGAAATGACAGTAAAACAAAAGCTAGTTGAATAAATCAGAATTCTCCACATCTTGTGTGTTGCATCACTTCTACACGTTGCATAAAGCTGCAGCATTTAATTCTAATATGAGGGGACAGGTTTGAGGACAGGGACATCACCTGTCTTTGGTGGTTGTGGCACATTCTCATTTCATGCCATTGTTATATAGCACATACCCTCATCTTGCACCTGTTAACATGTGCAAGGTGATGATATTTTGTGAATTTATCTTGTTAGCTTCTCTACTGGATTTTAAGTGAAATTAAACATTTCCACAACAGATATTTAGGATTCATTACTTCTGACTTCGTCCATCTGTTTGTGATGGCCTCTTTGCAACCGAAAGCAACCATTACCAAAACATTTAGCTTTTATTTTCTGTCTCCAGTGGTGTTTGGCAGAGAACTTATAAGGCAACCAAGAATACCTGATCTACCCGAGGCTACAACAGAATGACTTGATAAGCATCTACTGCATCAGCCCAATGGTTACCATTGATATTGGTCTCTAAGAGCATGTTCACACTGGTGCTGTTTGGTCCACTTTAACCAGACCACAGCTCTCTTTAATTGGAGCATAATCCTCTTTAACCACCAGAACCCATTAGGATGACCAAATTTGACCTGATTAATAGCAAATCCAGCCCATCTCTCCTTTACTTCTCTTTATTCCTTCTGGTATTTGATGCGATTCATGATGTTTTGTTTTCATTTCCAATCAAAATCAGAAAAACAAGACAGTAAAAATATCTGGAGCTTTATTTTAACTTGTATAATTTACATTTAATAAAACACTTTTATAAGTTTACCAAATTACTTTTATAAAGATATGACCCAGAAGTGACATCATGAGGGGCTACAACGCCAACGGGAAACCACTGATTTGGGAGTATTCAGCAGGAATCGAGTACACATGTATTGTCCATTCTGTGGCAGTCATTTGAAAAGGATGAATCCTTTTTGTGAGTTTTGTGGACAGTCCCTCCATGTCCTGAATAACAGAGACAATTGTCCAATTAGACTGAGACCCCCCAGGTCCTCTTAAATCCTCCTGAAGCTTTGATGTAAAAAGCAGCTCTTCTACTGGCAGCTTCACTTCACTTTCTCATTCCTGGTGACCGTCTTGTCCTGGTGACTGTCTCATCCCGATGTCTCCGCCTTATCAGTGCTGGAATGTGCTCGAGCAGGAGAGGAAGGTAAGTTTCTTCCAGGTACCCTGGTCCTGCTGAACCTTGTGCTTCTGTTAATCTCTGTGATGCCTTGTTGCTGTGTGAAGTCATGCATATTTATTAGAGCAACTGCAGTTGATGCACAGCTTCATCAGGGTACAACATAACACTGGTTCTCTGATTCATAACAGACTGAAGGTTAGTTATGCAGAGTCATGTTTATGTAGGTGCTGAGTCACAGGACTGAACCACATCATCTATCCAACTGCAGCAAGGATCATCTGGGTGGTCTGCAGGCATCTTTTGCTCCTCTACTTTGTCTTTCTTTTCATCCTCTGGCTCATCTGGTCTTCTCTCTTTCAGATTGCATAGCTTTCTCTTGTGTACATGCCGCTGTTCAGCTTTACCAGCAAACAAACCTTTTACTGGTAAAGCTCAGATAAAAGTCCCAGTCTTCTTCATTTCTTTCTGCCTCCCTGTCTCTTCCTATCGATGGACTCTTTGTTTTGAAGCCAGTTATCAAGTTTTTCTCTCTTAAGTATGTCATTGAGAGACACATCAGGTCCTCAAAGACCTTTTCAAAACTAATAAACACTTGTCAAGTAAGAGGGAAAGCAGAGCAAGCGCTTTAAAAGCACATCAAAGGCCCGGAGATAAAACAGCATGAGGATGGACACACACACGCCCGCAGAAACATGCACACACACATGTACACGCACATGTGCACACACTAATGCTACTGCTGAAATTGTTCAGTGTATTTGGTTTTATTATGTAGATCACTTAATGATGTCTACACAAGCTTTCCACATGCGCTGTGTTACTTTAAAAAGATGGACTGAGCCTCTGGTGACGTCACATGTTGGTGATTCCTACTGTCGCCATCTTGTCAGCATCATGTGTGTCATCACTTAGGGAAAATTTGATAATGAGCAAAACATTGCAGCTGAGAGGAGAGCTGTGAGCATGGAGATGGATGAGTGGATAATTTCATCTATCAAACTCTGAGCTGCTTGTGGCTAAGAGCTAACCTTGCTAACTCAGATGGAATGATAGCTAACCAGCCAACAGAGGTAGACAGGCTAATTCTAAAACTAGCTGATAGATGGTTGTGCTACACTATGCCTTCTTGCTGCAGGATATCAGAGTCATGTCAATCAAAAGAACACACCCCTAATAATGAACAATTTTAAGATTAAAATAACATCTAAAAGGATAAATTTTACGTCCCACACTAATTGTAGAAGGCAATGATGATTATGTTGGTATAGCTGTGGTAAGCTGCACTGTATCCACAGCAGAGATCAGGTTCTTTAGACCTATTTAACCAGTGTTTCTTGATCCAGACCCTGTGATGGACTGGTGATCTGTCAATGGTCAAACTCAAACTTTAATCAAACTTTTTTTTTATAGAACACTTTTTATGCATGTGCAGCACAAAGTGCTTTATATAATAAAAATAGTTCAGTTACAATAAAACCTCCACACGCCAAGTTATTAAATCAAGAACACACACCACTCAATATCCTTCCCACAAATATGCCCTCCCTCTCACCACACATACACACCTGTAGACATTTTTATCCTGGGTTACATGTCTCTTAAGGAATTGGTGATGGATTAAAACATCTGGCTTGACAATACTGTGAGGAAACGACATCATGACGATTCATTCACACCAGGTGATGCCAGATAGGACATCACCACAAGCAAGGTCCGCACCAGTACCCCCAGCCACCCATGGCAACAATTCATGCCTATCAGGACCCTGGTGTTGAAGATCCCCATGCGGAAGCTACTGGAGATAAGATGTATAAAATGTTAAAATAGAAAAGTCTTTATAAGAACAATAAGTAAAGAAGGTGAGATGACAAGTATAAGAATGCCATTAGGTACATTTTGAAGAAATTAATGTAGTACAATTTAATAAAAACAAATAATGAAACAATAATCAATTAAAATACCAGATAAAAGCTAAGCTAAAAAGGTAGGTCTTAAGCCTCTTTAAAACATTAACAGTCTCTGCGGCCCTGAGGTTCTCTTGCAGGATATTTTAGAGTTGAGGGACATAACAATGGACTAAGTTATCACTGTGTGTTTTAGTCTTTACTTTAGGAACAACTAAGAGGCAGGTACCAGAGGACCTCAGAGTCTATGAGGGTTCATAATTTCAAAGACGGCCTGATAAATAAGAAGGCTCAAGACCATTAATACATTTATAAACAAGTAAAAGAACCTTAAAATTAATCCTGAAACACACGGGAAGCCAAGCAGCAATTTTAAAACTGGTATAATGTGTTCCCGCTCTCTTGTCCTCATCAGAACTCATACGACCGAGTTTTGAAGTAATTGTAAGCTTGATATAAAATTTTTAGGAAGACCAGAGAGCAGGGCATTACAATAATCTAATCTACCAGAAATAAAAGTGGCAGCACCTTTGTACTGGGAGGAGAAAGAAATGGGCGAACTCTGGCAAAGTTTTTTAAATGATATAATGTTAAACTTTTTAAGTGTGTAATAAAATCCAGCTCAGAGTGGAAAATAACACCCAGGTTAACCACACACTGGGGGCGTTTTATCCTGGTTGAGTTGTAAGAAGTTCTCTGCCAGCTATGACTTTATATCTGAAATACAGTTTAAAACTATGTTAACTGGCTCTAAGTCATCAGGGTACATGGCGATATAAAGCTGCGTACCACCAGCATATAGCTGTGGAAGTCAATGTGTGTCATGATGACATTCCTAAGAGGTAACATGTTCAGGTTAAATAGTAGTAGACCTCAAATTAAACCTTGGAGCACCTCCACACTGCATTTTATAAGTTCTTGAGGAGCATGTATCCTACATGCCTGCACCACTCGTTGGTTAAGACTGGTAAAGTTAAAAAATTCACAGTGATGGTCGGACACAGGCTGGTCAACAACGAAAAGTACAACTCGTTGGGTGGTTCCTGTTGCCATCTCGACAGTGTCATGGTCCAGCTTCCTCCCACCCACAAGACATGTTAGGATAATAGCTATGGTTAAAATGATTGCTTATCAGATGTAAGTTGCTTTGGATAAAAGCGTCTGCCAAATGACTATATAGTATGTGTGGTGTTGATTCTGAAAAATACAAAAATGGGCACAAAGGTGGATTTCAGAGGCGGGCTGTGAGCGTAGGGGTCTTTAATTGATGGCTGACAAACTCTGCGCTACCTGTAATTAAGAGTTACTTAAGAGTTACCAGATCTAATGGGAGTTAACAAGTTAACCAAAGGTTAAACCCCTTAAAAACCCCGGTTTGTACCACAGATGTTGAATACCTGATAATCAAAATGACATGCTCTAAATTATGCCAAATTTTTAAAAATGTATAACATCTAGATGAGTTATAAAAAAATCATCCGCTTACAGTTGTCATGGAGATAAACTTGACTTATTTAGCTATAAAGATTTTTTTTTCAGCTGTGAAGATAGCTTATATGGGAGTCTATGGGGATTTGCTCTGCCCCTAGTGGATGGGGAGTGAACTGCAATGTTTGGCAGTTTTTTCCAATGGAGGTTGCTGACAAAGCTAGCATTGACCATGTTACGGACAGTCATCAGGTTAACAGTTAGCAGTTATCACACTAGTGTTAGCATTGAACAGACCAAGGCTGTGTCCAAATGTGCCCACAATGCCTTATAAAGTGCACTATGTAGTGGTCACGCCATTTTGTAGATGTTTCTGAATGCATAGGAAAAAAGTAGTGCACTCAAAATTACCCACAATGCATCTTGAAAAGTAGTGAGCATGCATGGTCCGGGTTAGTATAGACCTCAGTGCATTGCAGATTACAATGCGGGATATAATTTTATTCCATTTTCATTTAGTACATATGATGAAGCACCTCATTCCATCCTCCACTCTCCTGCTGGAGGAGCCAGGCTGGTGGTGGAGGAGTTAAGGGTTAAACACCTCCCCATAGCCTCCTTTCTCCTCCTGCTGCTGCTGCTGGAGGAACCAGGCTGGTGGTGGAGGATTTTAAGGGTTAAACACCTCCCCATAGCCTCCCTTCTCCTCCTGCTGCTGCTGCTGGAGGAGCCAGGCTGGTGGTGGA
>JBAMHV010000014.1:26419496-26430713 GCA_037177535.1 Pseudomugil gertrudae
GGGAGGAAGCCGGAGTACCCGGAGAGAACCCACGCTAACACGGGGAGAACATGCAAACTCCACACAGAAAGGATCCCTGTTGGAGCCCTGCTCACACCAGGAATCGAACCGGCAACCTTCTCGCTGTGAGGCCACAGTGCTAACCATCTGTGCCACCGTGGAGCCTCCATGGTAAATATGGTGGGTAAATGGATTTCCATAGATTTTTTTCTGTCAAACCAGTTCTTTTTCCTCCATTCCTGCACTGTGTTGTGTTTAGATTCCAGATAGCTTGGAAATTCCCACCCGCCACACGCCAAATTTTCATGCAACATGTGTGAAACTTTTTCTAAAAAATCTACAAATCACCAAAAAGACAATTTCAATCTAAACAAACATGGGAGAAAAAAGTATCAGATCAATTTCAAGACGTCCAAGAAGACAAGTGGAAGAAGTTTACAGCTGATTTAATACACTGAGGAAGAAATGGTTGAATGTTTGGTTCAGGAGGAGACACAAACAAATCCGTCTGAATGCCCAGGTTTGTGAACATCTAATAACATCTGCACTGATAAAATGAAGCGTAAAGTATATTCTTGGTATATACCAGCTGGAGAGCCAGATCGATGACACTGATGCCCAAAGAGTTGAATAAATCAAATACGTATAATTTGAATAGTTTATTAACTTGAACAGATTCAAATGAGCATCAGAAATATTGTAGGAAACACAAAGTTCCTCAGTAAATTAAAAACAATAAAGTCTACTTATAATTTGACAAAATGCAGATAATAAGATTAGATTATGTTTGCAATCATTTGACTCTTTATTTGCTTTCAATTTGTTCTAAACAAAACAGAAAATGGACTCATTGCACTTTCATTCATGTTGAAGTTATAAAATGGTAAAATGGCTTGTAGAATTAAAATGTCTTTTTTAAGATGCAGATAATCTGTCTCATAAAAGCAATTCTAATGTGGTTCCACAAAGGGAACAGTGAGCAGTGGTTTATAACTGGTTTTAGTGTCCACAATGAATTTTAACTATCCTTATCTCAACATAAATAATATGCACATAAAGGTTAATCATCTACATGTTGGCAATGAGACAAGTTCAACAACCGTAGAATAAAAACAGGTATTTTCTGTCCATTTTATTTTCAGTGATGATAACATTTCGAAATAGGAGACACTGAAGGTGGTGAGGATGACGTGACATACAGCAGCGATAGCAACAGAAACATGGAAGTGATGTTTAAAAGTGATTAAAGCAAGTTACTGTACCCTCATGTTTGCTCCCAAAAACCCATTTCATTCGGCAGTAGGTAGTCATTGTTGTCCTCCTGAGGAAATGTGGCTTGGCTGAATGAATCAGTCCCTGCTTCAGCTCTGGCTGGAATGTTTTTTCAGTTTGCTGTGAATAATCGTCCCATCCCGGTGATCGTACCAGGATAGCTGGAGGATTCTGTGCTCTGAGGCTGAATATGAAGCTGTTTAGCTGCATTAGCCTCTTGTAATGCTGACAGATTAGATTAACAGTATCTCCAGAGTCACAGGAAGTCATTCCAGGACGGATAGATGGCCTTCATGAAAAAGTCCACTTCAGTCTGTGTGGTGGTCTGGTTGTGCATAGGCCGCTCATGCTTGGGATAGAGCGCACCAGGAATTGTGTGGGGCCAATGAGGTTGGTGTGAAGGGATAATCCTCATACTTAATGTCCACATGTCCTGATCCTGCGCTGTCTAACTGAGAGGTTGCCTGAGGAAGGAAAGATAGATCAAAATGAGCTGAATGAGAAGTATGCTTTAGAAACAAGTCCAGGGACTCTTAGAGCAGCTACAGCTGGTCATGCGAGTGGCTGAGTCATAGCGTCATAGTCTGAACTGAACTTTTTCCTGTGTTATCATTTAATATGGTTTCCTGTTTTGTTTTGTTGTTGTTCCTGTTTTGCTCCATGTGTTTCTGTTTAGCCTTATGTCTTGTTCATTGGTTTCACCTGGTTTCATTTAGATCATTTATTCCACCTGTCTCATTGTTTCTCCCTGTGTATTTATTCCCCTGTGGATTTTATTCTCATTAACTGTCATTGGCGTGTACCGAGTGATGGGTCAGGCAGAAATGGGCATGGGCGTTTGGGTCACTCGCTACATGCCAATGACACATACTTAGTTTATATCTAACATGTAACATCTTTAACCATGTCACTTTAGCTTGTTTTAGTGATGTTTTTGTAAAAGTAACTCGTGTCTGAAACAAATTCAGAAAGCTGTTCAAGTTCCAGTGATCATCATGCTGGGTTAGACTCCAACAACTCCACATCAGAAATGGAGTCGTATTGATAACTAGGACTTAGGCTCACCAACCTGATTTTCACTAACTTCCCTAAACATACCAATCTCCTCAGACTCACTAACCTGAGACTAACCAACCTCCTGAAACTCATGTACTTACCAGGACTGACCAATCTCCTCCGACTTGCCTTCATCCTCAGACTCACTGATCTGAGACTCACAAACCTTCTCAGACTAGTTGGTTAGGTGTAACGTTCTCTGCCATCAAGTCTCAGGTAATATGAGGAAGCCATGACTCTCAAAGCTCAAAGCATGACTGAAGCTGATGCCTTGCACTTTCTCCTCAGGGGGCTCTGTGTGTCTATCGCTCATGTCAGAAATGGAAATGGAACAAAGAAATGGTATAATAACCACCTAAGCCACATCTTTCATCTGTGCTGCCTTTTTCTGAGAAAGTACATTGTCACAATTTTCTCCTCATTACTCATGCTCTATGATGCTCTCTTGTTTCCCAAACACCCACACTGGTAAAGTAAAGCTAAGCAGTGACTGTACATGTAAAGGAGCATTAATGAGAGTTCAGGGCTCCATCATGATGCTCTGGAGTAGCTTATATTTGGTCCAGATGTTGAGAACTGCCTATCTGCTCCTCTCATACAGAGGCATGAGACGTTTCAGTCACATGATTTTCAGTTAGATCTTTGTGCAAACAATAGCTCTTATAGTTTCTTTATTCAATAAACTTATTTCTTTTATATTAAATGAAAAGCTTGGTGGGTGTTGTTTGTCCCATCCCATCATGTGGAGCCTCCAAGTAGAGAGTGAATTTTTTAAAGTCTATATTTATTTTTTAAAAAGTGATTAAATGGCCTGTTCTGCATCAGCTTTGTGTTTGGAAGAATAAATGATGTTATGTTGAGAGTTTACCTGAGTCCCAGATGTGACGGTCTGCCCGGCGTAGGGTGATGGCACCATGTTGGGTTCACTCTTAATGATAGAGGCTTGTTCTGAAATGGAAAGGGAGGATGGGGAGCTGGTGTCAGAGGTGATGGAGCCTAAAGAACCAACAGGAAAGTTCATTATTTTTATTTACAGACTTTTCAGCTTGTTTAAGTCCTGGTTCGGGTTTCTGCAGGACCTACCTGTGGATGTTTTATTTTTGGGCATTTTGGGTTTGCGCTTCCTGGTCTGAATACTTTCTTTCTTCATAGCCAGAGGTCTGGGCACCTGGAGGGAATAAAGCAAACACATATCAGCTGAACATACCTCCCACTTCCTAATACAACAGCAGCCGCAGTGTTGTGACAACCCACAGCCTCTCCTCCCACACTGCCATGATAACAGTGACCATGCTGCCCTTGGAGAGTTAACATAAACAACGGACCAGTCCAACTCCTGCAGCAACTAGATGTTTGTTAGAGGAGCTAGAGCAAATGCCACCTACCCCATGCAGCTTCATGTAAAGGCCGCAGGCATTGCAGACTGGCTCGCCCTCGGTGTTGCGTCTCCACAGAGTGGTGGTGCTGGTGTGGCAGTTAGTGCAGCACAGGCCGACCCGGCGAGATGTGGTCTGCTGCATGGGACATGTATTATTAATCTTAAATGAATTAAACATGCTGCATATGTTTATTTATGCTTGCATAAAGCACATCCCTGCAGTACAAACTACAACCACCTAAATCTTTGCAGAAAGCATCAAGAAGTTTGTGAGGAAAATCTGCTGTGTTTGGTGTGGTGCTGAAGCAGAGAGCCACGCTGATGCAGAAAACCTTGTCTAAAAACGGCCATATCAAGGGCAAGGTCATTGCAGGACAAATAAAAACAGCCCTGCTTGTTGGGCAACTCACAGCTGCTGCTGAGAGGCGAGTTCCTGGGAAACATACAGCCGGGAAGCCTTGGCACGATCCTCTTAAGACTCTTCTCCAGCATGATTTATCTACAAGTGCTGCGATCCAAATTTAGCTCAGTGGGATCATTAATGCACATTTATTCTTCTCAGACTTAAAGGAATCTAAAGTACAATAGCAGTACCCAAACTGACTTTAACATTGTAAAATGTTCTTGTTTATGATGGCTCCATAGATGCATCAGTACAGACTTTTTTCTTTTTGTATCTAAAACACTAATGTATCATCATCACTCTTAAAATAATGGCCCTTAAAACCTCATAACAAAACCAAATTTCTACAAAAGAAATAAATGATATTTTTTAAATGTGTGTCTCTCTTTATGTATAATGAATGAAAAAAGGAAAAGTCTGGGTAAATAAGAGCCAAAACAAACCATAAAAACACAAACAAATCTTTATAAATACATTAACTTCTTATGAATCACTTGGATAAATTATCTGAAAATTTTCACAAATTCTGTCATTTCTAATTAACTCAAACATTTATTTCTGTTTTTTTCATTTAGTTTTTTTTAAATAAAAATATATATTTTTAGTTTTAGTGACAAATTGTTTTATTTTTTTAGTTTTTAACAGAATTTACTAGATCTTTGTAAAAATATATTATTTCTATTAAACAATGTTCTGAAATGTTTTTTTTGCCGTTTTTTCCTTTTTGAAAATAAAGTTAAATGAAAACATTTATTCTGCGTTAAATGTATAAACGTGCAGTATTTATGCAGATAATTCAGTGTTTTAGGTGCAACATTTAACCAGCTGCGCCAGTCACTGCGCACTTCCTTGCGTCTTACCAGCCGTTTCTGCGGCTTTATTAGCGGCCTGTTGATGCCGTTCATCTTGTGATAAAGGCCGCATGCGTTGCACAGGTAGTGTCCGGTTCCATCCCTGCGCCACAGCGGCGTGGACACGGAGCCGCAGTTCACGCACTCACGGCCCTCTGTGGGCAAGTCGTCCATCAGGTCTACAGCAAACAGAGAGAGGGGGGGAGAGAGAGAGAGAGGGAGAGAGGGAGTAAGTCCATCGCGGACTATTTTTACACAGTTCTTCCCTTCATCAAAACTTAAAAAGTTAAAACTGCTCAGATTCAGTAGATGGAGCGCAATAAATGTCCCAGAGGAATTCAACCCTCTCCCCCTTCCCCCCCTCACTGATGCGAGAGATCAAAACCCGCTAACGAATCAGCGCTGAGGAAGACTAGTGAAGACCTCTGTTAGGATGGGGGAGGTGGGGTGGGGTGTTATCGGGTCTTAGGATCCAGGGGTCCCCCTCCACCTCACCATCTATCACGTCTCTGACACGCGACGGACTCCTGGCATTAACTGCTTCACATTCTTTCTCCGAAATGAGACGCAGACACAACACGTGCGCATGCGCCATGGTCAAGCATGAATTGACCTGTCTGTGGAAGTTAATCCAATAAAAACAAAAAAAAAAACTGAAAGTGAAATATGAGAGTAAATGGGAAATACTGATGATTAGAAATATCTTTAAAAAAAATTAACGTAATAAATGTAAAAAAAAGCGACTCGCGCGCACAGAAATGGACTTCTATCCTTGATTTATTAGTTAGAAAACATAAGTTAATAAATAAGGGCCCGTCTATTATTTAATTTATCCAATACATGCATTAAAAAAACACGCAGCATGAAAAATATTCTCATCTTGCTGCAATGTTGAAGAAAACAGATAGATCAGATTTATTGAGTTAAAATGAGAACAATTGAATAATTAACAGCTTGTAAAGATTTTCTCATGTTAAAGTTCTGCTGACGTCATGTTTTATCTAAAATCCCAAATGGATTTAAAATAAGTCACGTGGCATTTCACTTTTCTGTAAAGATGTTATCAAACTGAGGAGACCTCGGAAGTAACGTGATGATGATGATGATGCTCTGCGTAATTCAGAGTTTAACTGTCGCATCTGTTTGTGTTTGACAACAACTGCAAAGACCATCAGGGACTAAATTAAATTCCCTTAAAGAGGTTCAGAACAGCCTTTAAATCCCCGTGACACACACTCACACACACACACACACACACACACACACACACTGCTGCTGACGGACGCAGCTCGAGCCAATTCAGGTCTTCAAGGTGACAACTGCTCTGATTCTGTTTCTGTGTGAAAATGGGGATTAAATTAACATTGTTAGAGAATGTGTATTGTGTAAATGTAATATTGTTTCCAGCCTTGTGATTAAATCTCCAAACCTCCAGACTTCCCTCCTGTAATCAATAACCTGACCCCTGCAGCACTGATAAGCGGCTCCTGCTGCTAAACATGCTGACATGCTCATAAATAGGATTTAGTTCCAAATTTATTTCAGTCAACAGAGAAATAACTTAAAGTCTGCATCGGTGTTGTGTTTGTGGTGTTCGGGAGTAAACAGTGTTCAGGCTGAGGCCTCGTTGTGAATGATTACAGTTCCACAAGACGTAAATAAAAATATTAAATATGATTAAAAAACATTTCAGACCGAAACAGCGAAACTTTCATTAAACCGCATTTCTGCGGCTTCCTTATAAAGAAAAAATCAAAATTATAACGAAATAACAAATAAAACATGTAAATAAATTAATACAATTAGAAATTAAATTAATCTAAATGAGTTTGTTGGGTATCTGGAAGATCCTTACCCAGACTAGACCTCCTGCCGGACAGTCCCTGCCGGCCCTGCAGACCAATCACTCCGCTCTCGAATGGCCCCGGTGTCCAGGATGAGGTCGCCATCTCCGGGCTCATGTACGCGTACGGACTGGAATATGAGCCTCCAACAGGACGCACAAGGGCTCCTCCGTACTGATCTGCACGCGCGCCATTCCCGAAAAGCAACTGGCTCTGGTAGGTCGCGTCCCGCCCCGCGTTGCTGCTGACCGGCGGACTGTGTGGGTAGGAGAATCCGTGCGGGGTGTGAGGACTGCTGGGGGCGAAGGAAGAGCCGTCCGCGGCGTTCTGGGTCCAGCTGTGTCCGCCGAGGCCGTGGGACTGATGCGGCGAGTCACAGGTTTGCAAATACGGCAGAGTGGGTAACATGGCCGGAACTCTAGAGGTGGGGACGTAGACCGGAGAAGTGGCCGTGGGGTGGATGTAGCTCCCGCTGTCATGGGCGTACGGAGACTGGTTGGTCGACAAGGAAAGGCTCTGATACATTGTCACAAAGTTTCAGCCAAAGTCCTGCGTGGAATCGGTGCTGTCACGGTCCACGCGTAAAACCTCCTTTAACCTCTCCAGGCGGCTGCTCTCTTTCTGAAACTGTCAACATGTAGAGACATAAAGAAAGAAAAATAAAGAGATAAATTAATTAATTAAACGGAAACAATTTTTCTGACATTTTTACAGTTTTTCCTTCAGATTCTGAAAGAGAAACTGATCATTTCTGCTTCAGTAACATCTCATCAGATTCTCTCTGATGGACCTGGTGGAGCCCGCGCGCCCACATCCCGTGCTGGACCGGAACCTATAACCAGCAGGTCCGCATCACTCAGCAAAGATTTTCTCTGAGCAGAAACTCAGATCTCAGCTTGACGAGCTGTCCTGCGCGCGAGCGACGCGGTTTCTCAGTGATTTATCTCACCAGATAAGCACGGTGGGTGATAAAGCGGTCCCTCTGCGGAAACACTCCGGTCCAGGCAGGGTCGGACGATCACGCGGAGCCCCTTCAAATATCTCAGTTTGATGTGCGTAAAGAGTTGCGCACAGTGAGTTTTACTCCTGGAGGGGAGAGCATGAAGGAGTCTTGGATCACTATAGAGACAGTTACTGTCCTGATAACTTCTGATATGGATGTGCTCCTACTCGCTCTCCTACTGGAAAATTTGTACGGGAGAAAAACACGTGACGCGGCTCGAGGCTCAGAGGTAGGCCAAGGTGGGAAGAGGGGAGGAAGGGAAGGAGGGAGGCCTGGGAAGAAGGAGGATCTGAGCAGGAGAGGGGAGGAGAAGGCCCAGATGCAGGAAAACAAAGCACCTGGATTCCCCTTCTGCGCGAGTTTCATAAAACTGTGACAGAAAATGTTTTTTTTCCTTTTGTGAATCGTTGCGCGAGCGCATGCGCAGCAAAAATGCTTTAAACGATTAACAAACTAAACCCACATTCCGTTTCTTCTTTTTTAAAATTTTTGTGCGGAAAATAAAGCTGGTTTGTTTTTATTAGAGAGTGAAAGTTGTTCTGCCGTTTTACAGGAAGATAAATGTGAATGAGATTTTTACAGGCTGCAGCTGCAGCTGATAAGAAAGGTGAGCAATCCGCCCAGGAGCCGAAAAGAAGTGCGCGCGACGCAGTGTGGACAAGCAGAGACCTTCAAACTGTCCTGCAGGGGAACACTATACCTTATTTTACCCAGTCATGCAAAGATAACGCCTAAACATTATGCATTATTATTTATTAATTTAATAACTCATTAACATTTAGATATAAATTATATTTAACAAGATAAATAAATGAGAAAAAAAGAAACTTTGTCCTAAATGTGTTGAAATTAAATGTGAAAAATAGACATAAAATCAATTGTTAAAACACGTTATGTCAAATAAAAACAAAAGTATAAATTTAATAAAAGAAATAAAAATCCAGAGGTTTTTTTAACTTTGAAAATTTGCGAGCTTATAAAGTAAAATGAAATTAAAATTATTTGGACAGAATTTGAATGCATTTTTATTTTAAAATAAAATTTTAATTAACAGATTAAATAAATTAAAACTGACATTTAACATCCTACAGTGCTGATGATGATAATAACAATAAAACACCACCACCATCATTATTACTATAATAATGATAATAATAATAACAATAAACGCTCCTGTGCATTAGGAGGATGTTCCTGTCTGTCTGATCTCATCTGAGATTCCTCACAGCGAGGAAAATATCCACGCGTGGTGAATCCACACTCTGCAGGACATTTAATAGTTTAACTATTTTGAAAAGTAAAGGAGTAGGTAAAAGTAAAAGTAAAGTAAAAGTCAAAGTATGAGGACCATTACTTTATGAGGATTGATTATTCTGCTGTAAAGTGATAAGATCAAAACTAATCACCGGTATATGAAATTAATAGCAGATAACTGTATAAAAGCAAATGCTTCATGTCCAAAGTCATTTTATATTACTGCAACAAGAAATGTTCTGACATACAGGACTGATTGTTGAGGAGTTAATGTTAATTCTGCTGATGTGAGACATGTAAGAAAATACGTATTATCATCATTATTATGTATAATGATCACCCATCACTATTATTATTATTATTATTAGTAGGAGATCAGTTATTATTATTATTGTATAAATACTTAATAATAATTAGATGGCAGCTGAAGTCTTGGTCCAGGAGCGATCTCTGGACCACCGGAACCTTTCTGTCTGTGAGCCTGAAGAAGCCTCTGACCGAACAGTTTACATCATATTTTATGAACGTGACAATTCAAAGTGCTTCACATAAAACATTTCAAATTGCAACAAGATGCAGGAAATATTAAAAACAATCTGTTAATTTCTATTATTGTGCATTTTTATTTAGTCCCCCCTAAAACAAAAACCTCGTCTATTTAAGTTTCCTTCATACCTCTATTTGTGTGTAACTTTAGTAAATTATTCATTTTATTAATCAGCATGTTGGGTTTGACTCACCGGGGTTTTTACACGATAGTTTTCATCTGATAATAATTTGACCTCCTTGATGGAATAAATGAAGAGATTACATCTTCATCTGAGCTGACATCAGGTTCATTTAGGTAAAATGTTTAATGTTTAAAATGTTTAATTTGCTTTTACCAAAACATTATTTTACTTATTTACAACCAGTTTGAGCCCACCGGACGTTGCTTTTTACACATGATTTACTTTTATCATATGAAATCTCAAAGTTAAAATCTTAAAGCATAAACCTTGAATGTTAAACCCTAAATATTTAACTTTAATGAAAATCCCAAATCTTATTTAACTTATATGTCGGTTGTTAGCTATACACCCTATCTAACCATGTTTTCCATTTTATTGCTTTTTAATATCAAGGCAGGAGCTACAGATAAAAACGGGCCCTTTTGGTTAATTCTGGTTTTTAGTAATGTGAAATCACGTGTTTGGGGAAATTGCACTGAGCCTTTTAAATAAACCTTCTGAGATTCGCGCTTCAGTCGGACTTGCGTTAATCTTCCACCTGTTTAAAAACCTTTATGATTTATGACATATAGTTATGTTTACATATATTTTGTGATGTAAACATAAACAGATTTTACAGCTTTTTTGACAACACCACATGGCAGTGTGTCTGTTCAGCAACATGGGTTTAGTGCAGACAACCAAACATCCTGATGCAGGACTCAGCAGGTGAAACATCTGAATCTAAAACTTTAGGTATTAACTCATAAACCTAAAATCCTAAACATTGAATATTAAACCCATAAAACACTGAATATCTTCAATTTTAAATGATAAATCTTAAACATGGATTTCAAATGTTAAACCATATCTCTTAAACGTTTATCGTTCAGTTTTAAACCTTTAACCGTGAATATTAAATCTTAAATTTTACACCTGAAATCTAAAATCTTGAATATTAAATCTTAAATTTAAACTTTAAAACAAAAAGCAGCAGGAGGATGAACAGAAGTGAATAAAAAGGAATAATTCAGTCTCGCGCACGCGGAGGATTTTGTGACGTTTTCACCGTGTGCGTTTTTCCTGGAGAATAGTGTTTATCTATCTGTGGTTATAATTTTGCAGCTGGTTGTTGTGCATCATCCTCCACACTCCGTTCCCTACATGGTTTCCCCGGAAATAACACAAAGATAAACAAAACGCAAATATAAATGTTTGTATCACATGTTTATGGCACCATCTAAAGCTTCTCTGCTGTATTTACAGTTTTATTGAATGATTAGAGACGTGAATTTAGAATGAAATTCCAAGTTGTTTCTCGATAGATTAGTAACTGATGCATGCGCTTTTATTTGTCTTAGCTGTTGTATATTATCTATCTATCTATCTATCTATCTATCTATCTATCTATCTATCTATCTATCTATCTATCTATCTATCTATCTA
>JBAMHV010000014.1:26471013-26490469 GCA_037177535.1 Pseudomugil gertrudae
TAGGCTTCAAACTGTCACAAGCTAGCACTTTAAGACAGACAACACACTGCGGTCTCTCCTCATTACCAACCGTTGTGCAGGTGAAGCCAAAGGCAAGATATGCTTCGTCATATTTTCTAGTCTTTGGCTTGGAAGTAGGTTGATTTGGAAGCATATTTGGCGATGCTTCATCTTCTCTTTTGCGTTTAGGCGGGAGCCCCTTCAAAAACCTGTCCATTATGCTAGCAGTACCAAAGCATTAAATTTTTTCATCCATTCATTCCGCGCCCCCCCTGCAATGGCTCTGTGCCCCCCCTAGGGGGCGCGCCCCCCACTTTGGGAACCACTGAGCTACACCAACATCTCTGAACTCCACCTGCACCTCTCAGCTCCACTTGCTTCTCTGCATCTTTAAACTACATCTTTTATTTGCTGAGCATGGAGGCACAGATATGATGTACTCAGCAGTCTTCCTGCTGGCTGCACAGCTCTGCATGTCCTTGGAGCAACTCATTCATTTCCTGGTTCAATTAGCTCAGCTAATCATTTAATCATTAGGAAATAAATGGTTTAAGCAGAGTCTTAGCCTCAGAATGCCGGCTATTTCTCCATAAGTGACTGTTATTATCCGTTAATTAAGCTTTTGCATATACAATCAGATGGATCCTACACTTGTTTTACTTTTAATACATTTATAAACTAAAGCTACTACATTCAGTTTTTAATGTTATGAGTGGATTAAATGACAAGGGTATATAAAAAGGTTTGTGTCTGTTCTGTAATGAAACCTATACCAGTGTAAAACCAGTACAAAGCTACTGTAAAACGATCTGTACATCCATCTATTTTCTATACCACTTAGTCCAAGAATTGCAGGGAAGCTGGAGCCCAGCAAACAGCAGACACCTCACCCTGCTTACAAATAATCACACAGTAAGATTCTCACATGCAAATGCAGATTTATGGATCATTAGTTACTTCTGAACTTTACTTGCAGTCTGGTCCATAAATACATCAGGACCAGCATCCTGGATAAAAAGGAAAGGGGAACATCTCAGAATAAATGTTTATCCAGCTTTATTGAACCATCTGTAGGTTGTAAACAAAGTCCCTCCTGTTTTACGTGCATTATCTAAGTTTTCTAAATACATCCTCAAAACACACCTGTTCAAGAAAACTCTCTCTGTTGCTTCTTATTGTTTTACTGCCTGTTTTTATCATACAGTGCCCTTCAGTGACTTAAAAGGTACTTTTAAATAAATGCATTATTCATCCATCCATTCATCCATCCATTTTCTTCTGCTTAATCCCAGAGTGGGGTCGAGGGGGTAAATGCATTATTATTATTATTATTATCATTATTTATTATTATTTACTGGTTGCTTTATTTACCTGGATTTAATTTAAAACTCTTTTATTTGCCACATACTGTAACTTTTGTTTCGTACATTTTATTCTCTCTATTCATTTCTTTTTTCTTCTTAAAGTTTGTTTTTATGGTTCCTGCATCTGTAATGTTTTATACAAAGTCCTTTAAAACTACCTGTACATGAAATGTGTGACAGAAATAAAGTGATGTTGTCCTGCAATAAACCTGTGAGGCATATCTGTGCCAAGAGTTAAACAGAAATTCCCGTGTTTCTCAGTTTTTTTTACCACAATGTGAGAGTAAAAAAAAAATTCACAAAGGTAAAGAGAAGAATGGACAAAGGTTGAGTTTTAAAAAGACAAAGCTTGTGAGATCCAGTCACACAGACAAAGCATAGAAACCCTCTGGCAAACCTGAGTTTCTGATTGTACAAAGACAGGGTACCTGATGGTCCCACAATCAGAGAGAATTACTGTATATTCTACATATTTATGAAAAGATCACAGCAAGTTTTATGTCCATAGTAACCCTGCCAGATGATGGTCTTTCATCACTCTGAACATCAGTCAGAGATCCTACAGGAGCCTGAAAAGCTCCATGTTCTGCTGAAATAACAGATTAATCTGAAGCTCCCCCCAAACATGCAACATTTAATCAACTCTTAGTAAAAACATCAACAATAAGTGTCCAGCAGTCATAGGAACCTTATCTAGATAACACAAACATCAAACTTACTGCACAGAGTAAATAAAAAGGTTTGAATACCAACAGTTTATAAGGAGGATAAAGATGTCACAGTTTCTTTCTCTCTCCCTCCATCTCTGCTGTGTTTAATAAACCTGTCACACAGGAGACTGAAGCAGATGAGGAAGATGCATGCTTGATGCAGATATTTAAAATAAACATTAAAAGGAAAGAGAGAGAGAGAGATGGGGAGAACAAGAGGAGGAGAAGTAGCACACGGAGGAGAGGACGAGCTTATATGGCCTGAATTCTCTGTGTGTCCCAGAGCTGCAGTTCTACCTCTGCAACATGCAGCACCGCAGTGTGCATGTGAGCTTCCAAGCGTCTAACCTGTATGTATTGCTCGTGTCTATTTTTGATCTCCAAGGCCCCAGTTTGAACAATGCATATGTACCACTTTAGCAGATAATGATCAATGATTGTTCGTATTAGACAGACGGTGAGTGAGTATTGCTTTGCAAGCTTCTGTGTGTGTTCGAGCGGGACTATCAGCTTCAGAGGAGAAAGCGCTACACATGAAATCCTTTTCCCAGCAGGATTTTCAGTAGATCAGGGAGACAATCCCTTTGCTACGCTTTCTGTGCTTTATTCCAACCACTGCTGGCCCACACACTCATCACGTGCAACCCTCCTTCACCCTGCGCACCTTCACTCAGATCCAACATCAAACAGAATCATTACACCCATCGCATTTTATCATTAACCTCGCTCAGATGCCTGCTGAAGGCTGCATCAACGAACACTCTTTCAACATTAAACTATATGGCAGCGCTGGCGAGATAAAACCAGCAATGAGTAAAGGTAAGTTGAGCAGCTGAAGAGCTCAGGCAGGTGGATTCTATATGGGTCGGGTGTTTCGTGAGTTTGCCTTCGTGTTTGCGTCTGCCTGTGACTGTAGGTGCCCTCTATCAAGCTGACTGCGTGGCTGGAGATAGGGCAGCTACTTGTCTATTCTGGGACTGTGCTGTCCGCTGCATTCCTGGCCTTATATTGGAGACAGTGGGGAGGAGGAGTTGAGGGTTAGGGACAGCTGGACACTGGCTGAAAGGGAAAGAGGGACGTAGTCCTAATGGGAAGGTTGGGGAGGGTTTGTCCCTAGTGAGGCTTAAACCATGCAGGTGGTGTTACAGAGCTGCTGCCAGGATACAACCATGTCCAGTCCCAGTAAACGCAAGCGAGACTGGACTGTAAGACTCTATGTGATACTTTCATTTGGGATGTGGCAGCAGGGGGGCCTGTCGATGTGACCTGTCAGCCTCCGTCTCCGTCTCACTGCCTGGTATTCCTCTCAGCTCTACTTATCAGGATAAGTGGGCTCTCAGTGACGGAGCGACTGGCAGGCGGCTGCTCTCCACCGTGGGAGGCCTGGAAACCTCTCGGACCATCACGTCCTGTCACATCAACCGACTGTGACTGAAACCTGGGACAGTTCTAAGAGCTGCTGCTAAAAAAAACTCCTCTTAGAACTGCAGTCTTTTATAATGCATCAGGAGTGGAAGAACCACCCAGTGTCCACGTCTGATGAAGACGTGTGTTTGTTGGTAATTAGCTTAATGCAGAGCAGACTATAATGAAACAAGTTGACCTGTTGTTAGGCTGTAAACTTTATCTTCTGTGGCTGACTCTGTATATTCCCACTAATTACAGAGGGACTGGATGCAGAGGGAAAGTGGGGAGTGTTATCCAGCGGGTGCAGTTAGAGTCAGTCATTATTAAGGTCTGCAATGAGTACTGAGTGCTGAGGAAGTGATGTTAGATGGGAGTCCATAAGGAGACACCAGTTGGTGGTTGGTGGAAGAAGAGTGGTTTCCGTCAGGTTAGTAGACCTGAAGCTGTTGCAGTCCACTGCAGACACTAGCTGGCTCTTCCACCACAAAGCCCTCCTCCCCCAGCTGCATTCGGACGTGAGCAGAACCCAGCGACTGACTCAGCACTATCCCGCCGCCTGATAGGTTGATCAGAGAAGGAGACAGAAGCGTAACAGCTTCCTTTATCCTGTGCTCAGCCACTTCCTCGCTCTCTTACTCTACCCGAAGAGAAAACACGTCTGTGGGATAAAAAACACTTCCTGACCGTGTGCGAGTGTCCGGCTCAGGTGCAGGACTGTGAACTATCAGCTCTCTGGGTTAATGTGGCCTGCAGCGACTGCACCCTTACGGCTCCAGCTGAACCGCAGTTCCTAATGTGACCCGTTTGGGAGCAGATATGAACACCTGCTTGACCGCCTTCCTCCAGCCTCCCCTGTCTCCATGCTGAATTAAATGTAACAGCTGTGGATGTGATTGAATCTAAATGTCTGCAGGACATTATTAAGACTGGTGTGTTTTTTTTTCCTCAGAATGATTTAATTCTTAAAGCAGTTTTATACTTTAACCTTTTAATCTAACAACACCCTAAAGACAATCAATACCTATCTAGATGATTTATCTAATTATATCTTCAATCTGCAGCCCGTTGTCAACAAGCACGTGTAAGACTTGCAGTTTTTGGGTGACTGCAGGTCTGCTTGCTTGATATTAAAGAGACACATGTTAGATTTAACGTGTAAGTGGGTTTTAGTGAAGAATGAACGAAGATGGCACAGAGCAAAAATGAAAAAGGTTTCAGGCTTTTAACAGAAAGTTCAGGGTGAATATGATGCTACTGCAGCTCCGTCAGACCATAGATGTGTGTGTGAACATTATCTGTGCACGTAAAAGCAAAGCAGAACAAATGTTAAGAGCTTTTCATTCACAGTTCAGGCAAGATGAGAAGTTCTGCACCATCTCTTCCCAAACTCCCCCAGTTTAAAGGGTTTAAAGGGTTAACGGACTCTATAAGCCATATTGTGTAAATAAAGTGCAGAAACTGCACACTTTTCATCATGTGTGATGCCTCTTCATGTCACTGTGATGTGAGACATGGTGAAAAATGGAACAGAAATATAAAAACTGCTTCTAGCTTCTGCTGGAGCATTGTTAAACGCTCCGGTAAAGGGGAAAAAAGCAGGAAATAGCAACAACTCAGGTGGTGAATGAAGTAGACCCCTGTATGCAGGCTAGATCTTAACTCAAAGAAGAAACGTTTTAAACCAAATTAAAGTGGAGAAGTCATCTGGTTTTGTGCTGGGGACTGGGGGAGGGGTGGGGGACGGGTGGGAGGCAGAGACTGCCAAACCGCAGCAGACCTGCCTCCTGCCGTAACCTTTCTCTACCTACGCAGGCTGATCATCACTCAGAGCACGATTCAGCCACCCCTCTCCTCCTCCACCTATTACTCCACCCCCACCCTGTATCTCCCTTCTCTTAACGAACCACTTAGGTATTTTAGCCATGCATTCATTACAGCACGGCCACAAAGGCGCGCTTGATATACGCTCTGTCCTGGAACAAAAAATCCCATGCAGTCAGTCAGAAAGGGAGCTTGCTCGTTACGAGATCCCTGCATTTCTTTTGTAAAAGGATGGGACACCGTTTCTTTTGTACTGGGGCTTCAATACATCTCTTCTGTTTCAGCTTGGGACAATAGGGACTGAGAGAGGCGTTAGCTCTGTGAGTTATGGAGATAAGAATCTGTCCCAGATCAGCATCTCGGCTTCGTCTGATTGAAGTGAATCAACAAAGCCTTTAGAAAAACTCTGTTTGCAGTCTGGACATTTATTAAATGTATCATTATTTGGTTAGCAAAACATTAATGAGTTGGTTATTCAGGTTAAAATTGACAACTGACCCACAAGTTGGAAGTTAAAAGCAATTTAGTACATTTACTCCAGTGGTCAGCATTTCCAACATCTACTGGTTTCAGCTTGCAGTGATTACCCAAACAGGAACTATTATCTACCATCACACCTACTGACTGCATGTCCCGCTACGACCAAACTGATCCTGCATCAGGCTGCAGTTGAGGCCCTAAACAGATACACAGACAATTAGCCATTAGCTTGTGAGCATTTATCAGCTAAAGGAAGACACACTTTTGACTGCTGGATATTCATCATGTGCAGAGAAACAGTGTTGTAAAGAAATGCTAATGCTGCTTTGAGCCTCCTGGATTTATGATTACACAAAGGCTTGCTAACATGTTCACTTCATCACTTAATACTTCCCTGCAAATAGCGATTGTGTACTTGCTACTACAGAAGTTGTTTCAGAGCAGATGACACAACTGCACAGTATGTAGCCTGAATGATAAATTAGCTGCAATTGCCACAAAAATATCACAGTAACTTTTACTTATAGGTGAGCAGTTACTCATTGTAGGTCCTGTTTCTCTCTGCTGAGCCCAAAATTATATTAAATATCAGATTCTTTTCTCAGTCTTGCAAATCGATCTAAACATTAAGGTCGACATACAAAAGCCTACAAGACTCCTGAAGTTGGTCCTTCCTGATCCTGTTGCATAAAGCGCTGAGTGGCCCTCAGAGCTGTCTCCGTCCACAAACACACCACTCAGGACAAATAAAAGAAACTCATGTCCAACACATGTGGATGCCATGCAAGAAGAAAACTGTTCAATCACATGACAAAAAGATTTCTGGTCAATGCAGGCTAAGCTACCAAGGAGTATTAGGGCCACACTGGGAAAACTTTTTTTGGAGGATTTTTTTTCCTCCTTTCTTCACTTTGAGAATAAAGTCAAAATGAAAAGTTAAAAAAACAGAGCGATCACATACTAAATAGTGTGTGCAGCTTCTTAATGTGAAATTAAGTTTATGATGCAGTTTTAATAAATTCTGTAGTTTTTATCTCTTTATTGTTACTATTGAATATATTACATATAAAATAAGAACATGGAGAGATTCAGCAGAACTGCTGTCTTTATTCATCAGACTCAATCAGAAACATAGACTGTGGTCAGAAGCCCGTTTTTCTCACAACCCCAAATCACCGACTTCCGGTCTGGTCAAAATAAAACAGTAGAAACAACTTACTGAACAATAAATCCTTTACACTATTAATGTGAATAGATTGATGACTGTGGTAACAGCGTGCTCATTAACTTGATCAGGTATTGTTAGCTAAACACGTCTATCATTTCTAATTTGATTTCTTTTACTTTATTCTTGAAACTGTATTTTGACTTTATTCTTGACATTTTGACTTTATTCTCAAAGTGAAGAAGGGAGGAAAAAATAAAAATCCTCCAAATTTTTTTTCCCAGTGTGGCCCTAATACTCCGTCATACTAAGCATCTCCACCACAAATGAAGTCGTCATGTTTTTATTTAGTCTCTCTGCACTCTCTTATTTCTATCAGCTAATTGTCTTTTACAGCGACTGCATGTCTGATGCACGGAAAGAAGAATTTACAGGAACTGCAATATGGCCAGGAGTCCACGTACCAATAGACCGCATGACAACACACGTACACACACACACACACACGTACACACACACACAGAACAGACCAGTTCAAACATGTCTTTCTGCAAAGTGGATGTGGACAAAGTGGGTCTTACTGAAGATAACATGATCTCGGGCAGCATGGTGGTGCAGTGGTTAGCACTTTGGCCTCACAGCAAGAAGGTTGCTGGTTCAAGCCCAGGCTGGGGAGGGTTGTCCAGTTTGTTTGTGTGGAGTTTGCTTGTTCAGATATGCGTGGTTTCTCTCAGAGGACTCCGGCTTCCTCCCACCCACAAAACATGCATGTTAGGTTAATAGCTATGGTTAAAATGACTGCTTGTATGTCGCTTTGGATAAAGGTGTCTGCCACATGACTGCAGAATGATGTAATATCAGACAGTAAACTGTATTTCACTGTAGATTAATGATGATGTCACAGATGATATTCCTGGATTATTCTGCACTTTTGTCTAAATAACTACTTAAATGAAAGTCTGGAGTGATAAGTTTAAGAAGAAGTTACCTGTAAAATCTAGATGTTTGTCCAGGTGTACAAAATGCTTTCTCACAGCAGACTTCATCATGATGTGGGATGTGGGATATGTTTACAATCAACCTGTTTTTAGGCAACAAAGAGCAACAACCAGTGAGTGTAAAACTGTGCTGGATAATTATTCAGCAGCAATCGCAACAAGTACGAGCCAGCCGTCTCTCAGGGTTTGATCATCAAAACAGCCCTGCGATGGCCAGGTCACATGGACAGGTGTTTTCAACCCTGAACTGAAATAAGCAGAATGGAAAATGGATGGAAGTGGACTACACCGTTTGCAAGACTTTATATCAAACTGACTGATCGCTGCACCTCTTTCCCTGATTCCTGTGTGAGACCCCCTTCTTAGAAAAAAAAGATAACTGATCCCATTGATGATGCTAACGTGTTAAAAAAAACAAGGAAAGAAAAGTCAGAAAGTACAGACAGGCCTGCATGTCCTGCAGTTACAAGGTTGGCAGAAAATCACAGCACACTTTAAAAATGAAAGCTACAACCTGCTCAGTGCAGAGGAAACCCGGAGAACTGTGGGGAATTCTGAATGGTTTTGTGGTGGATTACATGGTCTGTACTGGAGCATCAAACAGGTTTCTACGAGCATCGCTCTGGGTAAAGCAACAAACCTGTTCACCAAACCTACAGTTCGTACTGCAGCTTCGTGCTGACTCAGCGCGACGTCTGCAGTGTAAAGCCACCGTTACAGATGGTAATCCGGCTATCATATACTGTAATAGTCTCTGTGCTACAAAATGGAAGCAATTATCTCAAAGCACACAACGATCGGTGGAACAGATCACAACACATAACTCTTTATGTCTTTGGCAGATTTACTTCCTGCAACTGACTCTCTCAGCGTAATTCATGTTCTTTACGATCTTCCTCTTTTATTCTCCTTTTCTTTGTCTAATCATGGGCCTTTCATTTTCACTAGCAGCGTAATTCCACGTATTTGGAAAGCTAATGTAGTCCTTATCCCATCTCTCTTCCCTTCATTTTTCTTCCTCCGCCTTGTTCTTTCCTTTCTACTTCAGTAATGTAAATTCAGGGCAGGAGCGGTGATGACAGAGAATGCTAACGAGGCTTGTCCTGACGCTGCACTCTCCTCCCCTCAGATATATCTGCACCTCCAGAAGGGAGAACAGGCCTCGCTGTGCTACTGTTTGACTGACAGAGTCTTTGACTGAGATGGTCACTTTACCAGTTGACAAGCCGTCACTGACTTGCTGCCTTGCAGGCGGCTGCACTGACATCACTCCTCTATCATCCTGTATCGCCTGCTGTCTGAGCTGGCTATACCAGACCAGCTAAAGAAGGCTGGTTTAGCGACTCTGACACTCTGCATGCTGTTACTAATTACACTCCTGCTGACAGGCCTAAGAGAGATCGACATGTCAGACATGTTATCTCGACAGTGCAGAGATGTATAAATGTGCATGAATGTGCACACAAATTAAGGACAATGGCACAACAGTTTTTTACTGAAACCGACCTGAAACCCGCGTCCCAGCAGCACCGACCTGAAACCCGCGTCCCGGCAGCACCGACCTGAAACCCGTGTCCCGGCAGCACCGACCTGAAACCCGCGTCCCGGCAGCACCGACCTGAAACCCGCGTCCCGGCAGCACCAACCTGAAACATGCGTCCCGGCAGCACCGACCTGAAACCCGCGTCCCAGCAGCACTGACCTGACACATGCGTCCCGGCAGCACTGACCTGAAACATGCGTCCCGGCAGCACCGACCTGAAACATGCGTCCCGGCAGCACCAACCTGAAACATGCGTCCCGGCAGCACCGACCTGAAACCCGCGTCCCGGCAGCACTGACCTGACACATGCGTCCCGGCAGCACTGACCTGAAACATGCGTCCCGGCAGCACCAACCTGAAACATGCGTCCCGGCAGCACTGACCTGAAACATGCGTCCCGGCAGCACTGACCTGAAACATGCGTCCCGGCAGCACTGACCTGAAACCTGTGTCCCGGCAGCACCGACCTGAAACATGCGTCCCGGCAGCACCGACCTGACACATGCGTCCCGGCAGCACTGACCTGAAACCCGTGTCCCGGCAGCACTGACCTGAAACCCGCGTCCCGGCAGCACCAACCTGAAACATGCGTCCCGGCAGCACTGACCTGAAACCCACGTCCCGGCAGCACCGACTTGAAACCCGCGTCCCGGCAGCACCGACTTGAAACCCGCGTCCCGGCAGCACCGACCTGAAACCCGTGTCCCAGCAGCACCGACCTGAAACCCGTGTCCCAGCAGCACCGACCTGAAACCCGCGTCCTGGCAGCACCGACCTGAAACCCGCGTCCTGGCAGCACAGACCCTTCTTTCCTCCAGCCTCCCTTTTCCTGTGTTATTCTATACCAGAATAAGATCTGATGCTTTTATTAAATTCTATTATTTTACGTGTGGAAAAACTTGCATAAGAACTTGGTTAAGACTAAAAAGCTGATTGATTATTGAATCTGAAGGTCTGAATCATAAAATCTGTTTTATTCTTTCCATCGTGAGGACAGCGTGGAACTCTTGCTTTAATCATTTTTCCTGGGTTGGGAAAGCACCAGGTTGTTTAGGGAAAACTCGGCATCCCACGTCTCTGAACACCAACTGGATTTGACCTGCTGACCGTTTCGATGATGTCATCCAAACCAGCCATTCACATGGATGCCTCTACTCGTCAGCTTCCATCTGAATGAAGAATTGATAAATCGTGAGCTTTGGGATGGAGGCTTTCACATGTCTCATGCTGCTGCTTTCCAGGGAAGAAACATGAAGTCACTCCCTCAGACTTTGTTCACAGTTTGCTTTTGCAGAAATGCATTATATTCCCAGATATACCTTATGAGATCCACAAATTAAACTTGGCTTTATATGTCCCGTATATGTCCCAGAGAAGCTTCCCCAGGCAGCATATTACACAGACACCGCAGGAAATGGATGCATGAGCTCTGTGGTGTGGCAGGGGAATGAGGGGTGCGTTATGAGTGACACTGGGAGAGTCTGGATATATTTTACAAGACAAACTTCTTTCTGAAATGATAAAAGCATCCTGTGCTTACAGCAAGATGAGTGAAAGCATCAGAGGGGGAAACATACTGCCCTGCGAGGTAAAACAGTGAACGCTGTGACCTCACGAAGACAGAAGAGTTAGATTATTAGTGTGACTGTAAACTCTGCAGGTGATTACAAGGGTGTGTGAGTGTGTGTGTGTGTGTGTGTGTGAGGGGGATATTTGTGTAAGTGTAATCTCCAGCTTGCAGGGGAAGCAGCAACAGCGGCAGCACTGAGGAGGGGCTACAGCCCACCAGCACCACCAGCATGCCCTTGTTTCTTTAATTACCTTCCTCTGCTTCACAGCCTGCTGCATAACAATGATTCTGTGTTCGTTTGAAGGGAGACCCTCTCTGCTCATATGGCTTCCTTATGGACAGACCAGCATCAGCAAGTTCCCCCACACTACAGCGCGCCCCTCCCCCGGCTTTACCCTCCATTTTTCCCCCCACCCGGCTTTACCTTTACCCCCCGGCTACTGCAGCATAAACAATAAACAAGAGCTGCCTGCAGCGCTGCTTCTTCCAGGTGTGCAGTTTTTTTCCTACCCTGCAACGCATCTATAAAACACAAAACTATAAAAGATGAAACAAGGAAATAAACAGAAAATGATTCACAAATCCAGCTGTTTGCCTCCGACTCACACAGCTGGAAGGACGGACGCTCCACCTGCTGTTCTCGCAGCATCAGGGGTACAGCGCACACACACTCATACACACACGGGGGATGGGGGGTGGGCCTTTTGAAGTCTATCGGAGTCTAATTCAAGCAGATGTCTGTTTAATTGATCGAGACAAATGACCTCAACATTGATCCCTGTCCCGGCGTGAGGGACTGATCGGCGTTTCGGAGGTGCATCACATGCATGTGTAGCAATGAGAGTGTGTGTGTGTGTGTGTGTGTGGCGGGGATAAAGTAAATCTCTTTGACTTTGACCCACTTTTAAAGAGGGTCTGCCTTGAAACGATAAATGATAAGTAATAAGTGCTAAATGAGCATTTGCTTTCTGATCGTGTTTAATCGATTGATCAGGAGATCAGTTTAGAATCATTTATAACGAATCACGTTTAAAAGCTCCTGGTGTCTGACTGATCTGCTTCTTCCTCCTCAGTACTCTGGATGCTGGGATCTCCTGCTCCACACGTGTCTTGTTTCTAACAAATCACACCTTCAGCGTTGGCTCCTGCACATCGTGCATAAAAGCAGCTTTATTTGGAGAATCGCATCAGAGACCTGCTGATGTCTGTGCAGATACATCCACGTAGCTTCTGTATTTAGAATAAAAAAATAAACATGACGGGCCGCTACTGCAGCTATCACTGCTTCTCTCTATTCATTCATTTAGTTTCTATAATGCTTAATCCAATTCAGGGTCACGGGGAAGCTGGAGTCTGTTCCAGCTATCAGCAGGTAAGATGCAGTACACTTTGGACCGGTCGCCAGTCCATCACAGGCAGATACAGTCACAATATTTACGCTGCACTGTTCTGCAACTTGCAGAGTAACTCTACATACGCCTTTAATTTACACCAGTACATGATGGCATCAGTGTACGTGTGATCAGAAGAATGACTTCAGATCCACATTCCCGTGACATTCACCTGACTCTAAACACAGGTCGGGATGTAGGAGGGTGTGTGTGTCCTTGCATCAGGGCGAGGCAATGAGCAATCCACTGCATCCATTTCAGCTCTTCTTTACCCGTTATAACCTGCAGCTTGCTGCAATGCTCGTTTGCTATAAGCACGATTAAAAGGATAAAATCCATGGCAATGAGCTATAAAAAGTCCGATTTTACATTCTCCTCCTGGCTTCTCTCGTCTCTGCAGTGCACATACTGTAACGCACAGATTTACAGAAACAAGAATGTCATTTCTTATTCAGCCTCTACCCGGCACACACATAAAGCTGCGGAAATGCTTGCTTTCTACCAGACGGACCTGTCGTGACCTAATCATGCAAGTTCTCTCACAGCTTTCATCTGAGCTCGTTTTAATCTGGAACACCACTGCTGTGTTTTTACGCCAAACATTTCTGCTGAAAAAAGTTTCCCTGAGTTTGCAAGCATGATGTCATCTCTGCGTACATAAGCTTTTCTGTTTGTCCTGAAGTTTGATCCACAAGCGGAGCTTTAGATAACATAGTTCAGCATTTATTCACTAAAAGAGACAATGAGTTCCGCCTGGTATAAACTGTGTCTGAGCTTGGTGGCGGTACAGGAGTCTGCAGCAGGGATGTCCGCATGCAAACAAGCTGTCCAGGTGTGTTTGGGTTTACAGGTGGGGAGGAATGCAGATGCTGTGGAGACAAACCTGGGCTTCTGCATGCTTTATACATTTATATGACAGACAGACGGAGAGTCAGCGCCTTTCAAACAGACGCCTTTTTTCTTGGTGGTTACAGGCAATGTTCCACATGGCTGATCTGTATGGAACTACCACTAATCCCTCACTGGGACGGTGGATTACCAGCTTCTGTCCACTCAATGATGGAAGCATGTACCAGCCGGGTGGCCGTTTGGCAAGGCAGCCTGTTTCAGCAGCGTTAGCAGGCAGCAGGGTCAGGAGAGCTGGGAGGGGTTTCGGGGGAGCCCTGAGCAGAAGCCGGAGGTGTGAGGGAGGTTTGGATGTGTGAATGGATGGACGGCTGGATGGATAAAAGGCAGTGCTGCTGCTGGTTTACTTTTACTGGGGCCCCCCAGTCGTCCGGCTTTGGTTGCCTCAGCACGGTGCCGCAGTCAGCATTGTTGCATATTTAATGTCCTGATGAGAGCTTCCACCTGCTGACACAGGCAAAGTGACAGAACAATACCCCCCACACCTCCCCACGCGCGTACACCCCCACCGCACATCCCCACACCATCATCAATCCAGATTCTCTGCCTCGTCTCACTAGCCACAACTCCCTCTGCTCCAATCCCACTTTAGCCTGCGCTGCTCTCGCCTTTCCCTGTCATCACACCCCCACCCCCCACCACTGTGTCCTTCTATCTTTGAATTCCAGCACAACACCACGACCTTTCCCTCTGGTTCTTACAAATCACTGCAATAAATCCCCACAACTCTGTAACACAGAGCCGTGCTACGGACACACGGTGTTGTAGCCATCCCATTTTCACCTGCTGGGATGCAAACTGTCGTTCATGTTGATGCTTAATTAGCTTCACACACTCACTGTGTGATCAGCTTTAATGCTCTTTCTCTGCACAGATATTTATGATAATGTTTCTTCTCTCTCCTCATAGAATGAGATTGTTAGACAGTGTAATCCTGCTGCAGATGCCTGTCAGCTGCCACAGAGACACAAGGGCCCCAGGTGACTGGGGCCAAATTTCCACATTACAACTGGCCCAAATAACACCTAAACAGGGACAGGTAAACCCTAACTAGGCCACATACAGTATTTATACAAAAAGTAGGCCAAAATCCATACACTAAAACCGAACATGAGTGTTGTAGCTGCTCCCAAACCACACCCGGATTAGTCAATGTTCAGGCGCACACATGCATACTTCATCAGAGTTAAAGAACTATTTCACACAAAGGGGAACGTTATACCTTTATGATCTGCTGGCTCAGCAGGAGTCTGATATCATGTAGCCTGACTTTGGCTTTGACTTGTCATAAGTCACATTTTTACACTGCTCCCATTTTTAGTAAAAGGCCAGAGGACATTTAAACACACATCTGCTCTCTCTAAAACAGCAGAAAATCTAAAGATCTGTTTGGATTGAAAGTTCATGACTATGTTCCACCCACCGGCAGACTGTATGCAGGCGTCTGAGAGTAGTAAACCATCAGAGGCTGCAGTGTCTCCTTCCTCTTTCTGTCCATCCTATCAGGCTCATGCTGTCCATTAGGAAGCTTTAATCACCGCACCCTTTACTGGAAGCTGCTGTCTGTCTGATGCTTGTGTATGTTCACATCCGTTGCACTGGCATGTTCACACAGTCCAAAAACACCGGAATCTAGAAAGCAGTGAGGACGAACCAAAAGGTGTCCCTCTGCTTTTAGACACGATGGACAAATGTCCCCACACATAGACCCTGAAACTTTCCTGCAGGTAGGTGGAAGCTGCTGGCCAGTGATGTCATGCATCTGCATGCAGCAGCGAGCCGGCAGAACTCAGCTGGACCACATCTGCAAACACACCGCACATGTGCAGAACCAGCTAGCGTCATCGGAGCATCTTCGTGGTTGAGTTTTGTTGTGGACGTCCATGGTGCAGACCTGTTAAGTTTGTGTTAAGATGCGGCGCTGTAACTTCTCCCGACTGGGATACATACTTCTTTACATTCCATAGCTGCTCTTGTTCATATGGGCATATAAAGAAGTATGTCCCCCAAGCAGGCCGCTGTCCTCGGTGGCGCATCGGGCCCTCCCACCACCACCCAGTGTCTCTTCCACACCCAGTGCCCTTCCACGGTGTCTCCTCCCTCCAGCATTAGAACACATTCAGTCACTCAGTGAGGAGAATTAGGACGAACACGGTTTGTCCCTCTGTCCTGACATGTAGATCTTGTCCTAACATGGTCGTCTTGTCTTCAGGAAAGTCCACCGTCCCACACTGACTGGTTTATCAGAAACATCTTAACACACAAACTAAAGTGAGATTTTCCAGGTTGTCCTGCGACCATGTGTCTATCAGGTTCCAGTAACTGTGTTTTAAAGCAGTTGTTGTCTTTCACACACACACACACACACACACGTACACATGTGCGGTACGCGATTCACCTTGAGTGTCATATTTAAAGGTTCAGCTGCAGCGAGGTGATGAAGGGGGTGGGAAAATGAAGGAAAATGAAAGTAGAGGTTGTACTTACCTTTTGGCAGATGTTGGACAGAAACCCCCTCTCCCCTGTCCTACAAATCCCCCCTCACACACACACACACACACACACACACAACCCTGCACCAAAGGTACAAAAACACAACGGAGGAAAAAAGAACCTGAGGAAAATGAAAAAGCAGCAGAAGAAGCAGAGATGCTTCGCTCTGTCTTGTTTCAGTCGGTGTCCCGGTGCTGCCTCTGCAGTTTTATCACACACACACACACGCACACACACACATCTTTTCCTTCATCTCTTCCTCTCAGATTAAAACTTTTAGTCCGGCACACAGCTTCCCATCCTGCTGATCCTTGGAAAGTAAGAGCGATTCCTGCTTTTCCGCTCCCTACTCACCCCCTTCACCCCCTCTCCACACACACACACACACACACACACACACACACACACACACACACACACACCGTCCCATGCAGTCTTTGGACTGTTAAGCAGACCCCCTCCTCCCTTAACTGTCCACTCCCCACAGCACACAGCATCTCTCTCTCTCTCCTTTCTCTCTTCCACAGACAGCAGCTCACTTCTTCCAGCGGACGGTGATGATGGTGATGATGATGAGCTCCACGTGCAGCATCTTTTGTCTATACAAATGTATGTCAGTCAGTGTGTGTGTGTGTGTGTGTGTATCTTCAGTTGCCCTTGTTGCATCAATGAATCCCATTCACCTGAGACCCCCTTCCTATTAGCCTCAGCCCTTGATCCGCAACTAACCAACCTCTCCCCCCTCGTCACACACACACACACACACACACACCTCATTTTCACTCCACCACCACCACTACCACCACCTCCCCTGTCCTCTTGGAGATCAATACCAATTTATAGGCAAATGCACAAAGGCTGAGTTGTGCTTTTAATGAATTGAACCATTGCTAACGTCAGGCATCTAATGAAGCCTCGGAGAGGTGTAGAGAAAACCTCTGGCAGGAGCAGCAGAATGCATGCAGCATCAGCGATCTGTGTGTGTGTGTGTGTTTGCATTACAGTTGCTACTGTTTCTGCAGAATGGGGTCTGTCACATCCACACATATAAAACTATGTGGTAGAAAAAAGGGGGACACCCCCTCATCTTGCTGTCTTGCTGCTTTGATGTTCGTTAAAGTCTCACCTTGAATGAGAATTACAGCTAATCAAATCTCCATCAAAGCCTCCAGGTGAACTGCTGACACAGCACCGCCTCAACTATCTCTCTATTTGCTTTAATGCAAAGGACAAAAGATGTTTTTTTCTACACCCCCCCAACACACACACACACACACACAGAAAATGGATATCTAGGAAAACAGCTATGCATATATTTTCCACTTGTGTTTATCCACTTAAGTCCTCCACACAGGTACAGTGTATTACCTTTCCATGCTCCATAATTTGACTCTAGTATTCTGGGCTGCACTTTGAACACACAAATTGCCTGAGTGCATCAACTGCAGCTACAAAACTATAAGAATATGTCATCTTCTGTAACCCCCCCACCCAAAAATAAACCACTCTCTGTGTTCCTTCCACTGTGTAACCAGTGCCATGCGGGCTGCACACATCAGTCCTGCCCGCCCAGTAATTAAACCAAAAGTCTCTTTCATAAATCACACTCGTCCGCTCCTCTCGTTCCTCCCATCCATTTATTTCTAGCAAAGGAAGGAGGGTCTTGTAAATCACCAGCTGGTAAACGAGGGGTGCTTTGCACACGTGCATGCTCCCAGCACAACTCCAGACTGAGACATTACAAAGAATGAAGCTGTCTGTATCTGCTCTGGCTTCTGTTCTTCTTGCACGTCGCCGTGTTCCAGGCTGGGATGATGATTCTCCAGGGGAAGCTGCTGGTGACGGTGAGAAAGGAGCACTGGGATAGACGGGATTTTAACAGCATCTATGACTTCTCTCACTCTACAGCTGAAGCATTCTGCATGTTTCAGGTCTCTGGCAATGCTAACACCACATAAAACAAAGTTTTACACCCAGAAGAGTCTTTTCAGACAGCTGCTACAAGCCTGCAGGGCTGGGCTGGGATACCCGACACTTTGCCACCTTCAGCCTCCGGATGCTTGACAGACAGCTGACTGCTGCTGATCTCCCTGGTATGTGCTAAATGGGTAAAATTAGCCTGGACAGCAGGGGAGAGAGAGCACAGGATGCAGAATGGATGGCAGCATATGCAGGACACTTTTAGAGCCTTGCTTCTGCTTTCAACCCCCCCCCCCCTCCTTTTCAGAAGGACAGCAGTGTGCGTCCCATCTATAGATAGAGCGAGGGTCTGGTTTGGGACGACAAACTCAACACGGGGCAGACTCCGAACATGTTATCATGTCTGATAATAAAACTCATCTGTCCTCCCCCGACCTTTTAACCCAGTTCTCATTACCATTATCTTAGTGAAAAGTTGTGATTGCATTTGGATCAGCACAACTGAAGAAGCAACCAGCTCAGAATATGTATTACCTCAGATCAGCAGTCACAAAAATCAAACAATAAAAATGTGTGAAGGTGATCAGGACAGAGCGTACACACCAACACGCCTTCACAAATGTGCCGTGTGAGAGGTGGACTCTTACCGTAGAAAAGGTGATCCAGGGAGGGTTGGTGGCCCGTGTAGATGGAAGCAGTCGCTGCAGGCGGAGTCTCTCCTCCCTGAGAGCTGAATCAGCGATGGAGAGTTTAAGCATGCAGAGAGGAGAAGAGGAGGAGGAGGAATGAGAAGAGGAGAGAAGAGTAAGAGGGTCACGGGACTTGCCTTTCTCTCTCTCTCTCTCTCTTTCTATTGCTGGATCAAAAAGAGGGGGGTGGTGGGGCAGCAGAGGAATAAAGGAAAAAATAGGACCCCTGTGTAAAAGAACCATCACTGAGGAGTAAGAGAAAGGAAACGGAGAGCAGAGAGTTTGAAGTGATGACTGAGCAGTGAAATGCGTCAGCTGGTAGCTGGACGTGTCCTCGCCGGGACGGTAAAGTTAGAGAGAAGACAGCTGATCAGACCAGAGAAGGAGATGGAGAGAGAGAGCTGACAGAGCTGAAGGACAAATCAGGAAAAGGGACAGAGAAAGCCAAGGAGCGAGGGAAGAGAGAAAAAGAGAAAAATAATGTCAAGAATGAAATCAATGCATGGAAGGAAGATTCACACAAGAAAAGGTGAAGGAGGAGACAGGATTAAAAGAAAACAAGGGAAAAGATGTGAGGAGGACAGGAAGGAGGGAAGGAAAAGGAGGAAAGAAAGAAAAAGAGGTATAGAAAGGATCAAGTAGGATAAGAGGATTGTAAAGAGAGAGGAGAAACAGAAAGAGGTAAAGACAAGCAGTGAGACTAACTCTTACTCTGTCTCGTTGTCTTGCTCAGTTATTCCACTGCGTGACTGTCCACATGTCCAGATGTCCTCCAGAACGACACAATGAGCGAAAAGCTAAAGTTTCTAATAAACGGAGAGAAACACGAGGATATTCTGATGCATCTCGCTCTTTTCTCCCAGCATTAAAAGTAGATGAACAAAGTTAGAACGAGAGCATTTTGACGGGGGGGGGGGGGGGGGGGGGGGGTAACACACAAAAATTCCCCCCCCCCCAAAGAAACCCCCCCCCCCCCCCCCCCTTTCCCCCCCCAGCCCA
>JBAMHV010000014.1:26501644-26513965 GCA_037177535.1 Pseudomugil gertrudae
ACTGTTTACGGACCCCACAGAGGAAGGGAGTTAGGGAACTGGACTCTCATGAAATCTAGTTGAATACCCCTGCTTTAGGTGACATCATCAGACAACATGGTGTAAACTTTCACTGCTATGCAGAGAATACTCAGATTTAATTATCTATGAAGCCTGATGAAACCAATCAGTCTACTAAATTACAAAGGCGTCTTATAGATATAAAGACTTGGATGACTGCAAATTTTTTCCTTCTGAACTCAGATAAGACTGGGGAACTCCATGACTGCCAGAGGTTTTGTCTTCCTCTTACAAGGAAGTTTTCCTTCCCACCATCGCCTAATGCTTGCTCAGGCTGGGGATTGTATCAAAGTCAATATTCGATGCAATCTTACGGTTTCCCTCATCTAGGCTATTTGATGAATTGGCTCAAATATGATGTGAAGCAGACAGCTGGGATTGGCTTCAGCCCCCCCTGTGTGAAGCACCCTGAAATGGTGCTATATAAATAAAGTTGAATTGAATTGAATTTAAAAAGATGCAGGAGTATGAATTTTAAAAATGAGAAATCAGGTCTTACACTTTTGATTGATTTATTACATCCTCTGGTCCTGATTATTAAGTTAATATTTTAGCATGTGTTTGATATGACTGATGGCGTTAAATGTTTTTTTCTGTATTATTTTGCTTTATTATTACAAATCATGTATAGAGTCATAAATGTAATTGTACATATTAACTTGTCCTCGACTGGATGTGACACAATACAGCTTGTAAGGTGGGAAATTGAGTTTATGTACATGAGAGTGGAGAGACACCAGGTAGATCAGAGAGGAAAGGACTCAACCTGATCTGGTAACAATACAGAAACTGGAACTGGTTCACAGCCGGAGAACAGATAAAAATACCTTCACTTCCACTGAAACTACACATTTTGTCTGAGACCAGCTGAAAGAAAGCTCCTCTTACTGGTGTAAAATTCACAGACGTGAGAAGCTTTTTGACAACTTTCTAAAGTTATTGACGAAAGTAATGAGGAAATATTGCTTGTTAAATGAGAATGATGTAAATTACCTCAACAAACAATTCTGTTAAATATAAGTAGAACTAAAACTCTATTGTTGGTGGGAGGAAATCCTCCCGTACGCTTGCACACGCTTGCAATATGCAACAAGAAAGTTGAACAATGTTAAACTGTTCAGTCAGCGAAAGTTTATGTGGATGATCATGTAGTGCATTAATTTTTGTAGATCTGTCTTGACGACTGCCATAGAATGATGAAATTCAGCAGTATGTTTCGTTTGTTTTTTAAAAAATAGGATCATGGCAGAGTTGTGTTTTTCTTTTGTAAAATAGAGCAAACAGCAAGATTTCTGTCAATTTGAGCAAAATCCTCAGACCCTTCTTCTTTCCTGCTTTTTCTGTCAAGTACTGCAGTGAAAATGTCCAAATCCATCTTCAGTAAAAACCACATTACTTGGACACGAGCAATGAATGTATGATGTGTGACACTGTCGCAGTTGTTATTCACCCCCGTATTAAGCGCATTAGACAAAAACAGTATATCATGTATCGGTAAAAAAGCCAACATCAAACATCCCTATCAACATATATCATTTATTGATCCAAAGACAGACAGTCAGTCATTTTCCTAATCAGCTTTATTCAGTTCAGGGTTGCAGGTAGCTGGAGCCTATCCCAGCAGCCATTTGGGCAAAGGTGGGGTACACTCTGGACAGCTCGCCAGTTCATCACAGGACATCATAGACAAATAACCACTTAAAGTGTTACTCCAAAACAATAAAAAGATAAAAAAAAAATATGAAAACTGGACGCAATTTAATAAAATAGTGTGAAAAATACCAAAAAGCTTGTAAAACATTATGGTTCTGTCGCCTCTGTAACCTGATGTTACTGTTATTTTAGTCCTCACATCTTCAAGTGAACTTTAAAAGATAATAGAATAATTACTTCTTCAAATATCAGCTGCATTGTTAATTGAATAAAATTGCAGTATGTTGTGGAAGATCCCGTAATTATGTCACATTTATTGTCAAACATATAGTTGAATAAACACAAAGTTTAAACCCACATACACACATATGTAAAAACATCTTTCTGTTATCAATTCTTATTATCAGTTAACCTTTAATCCTGCTTTTCCCCCAAACGTAATGATTGATGTGTAAAATCAAACTGCTGGTACTGAATCAGGACAGTCTCCAATCCTGAAACTGAGTGAATCAATACGTCCATGAATATTCAAAAAACAACAAAAAAAAAACAAAAGAACAACAAAAAAAGTTCAGAATTCAGAATCTACATATCATACTTCACTTATCTGGGAAGTTCTTCCACTGCACCCTAGTTACACTGAGAGCAGTGGAACCCTGAGAGCAGTGAGGGGTTAAGGGCATTGCTTAAGAGCCCACAGTGTTTGCCCCAGTTTTCAGCTTAAGGATCTGAACCCAGGTTCTCCAGACTCAAGCCCACCTCTGTAACCATTTGTTGTTGGCATCAAATTCAAAATAAATTATTTGCAAGAAAAACAATCAAGTTTAGATACATTTAATTGTTATTTTTTCAGATTCTGTTGAAAACTTCAGATATTAAAAATTGGACTTCTCTGGTCAGCTTTTTAGGTTTGGCTTTAAAAAAGGTTGTCAGGCTAGAAGGCCAATGGAGGAATGTCCAGGTAGTTGTCCACCAATCCAGAGATGCAATGTGGGCGGAGACCAGTAATAATGGCCAATCATCCAAGTGTGCTGGAGGCATCTCCAGTCACATGCTAGCCCTGCGTTTGAGCAGGAGGCTATGGTCTTAACACACTAATTTACCACTTCCAACAGTTCCACCAGTTTATCAGTGCACCATTTCCACCACTTCCAGCAGAACCACCTCTTTCAACATTCTACCAGTTCCCTCACTTTCACCATTTTACCAATTTCATTAGTCCACCACTTCCATCGTTTTCCCAATTTCACCAGTCCCACCACTTCATTAGTCTCACCAGTCCCTCAATCTACTGGTTTACCAGTCCACTTGTCCCACTAGTCTACCCGTCCCACCAGTCCACTCGTTCGACCAGTCCCACTACTTCTACCAGTCTGGTGTTGTGTATGATAAAACACCTGTTGTGAGGAGAAATTAAATACATATTTATCCGATTTTATTCAGGGCCACATAAAAAGCAACAATAAACTAACTACAAGTCCACAGTCTTTATGTTGTTTATTCCCATTTATTTATTTTTGTTGTGATTAAGTTTAATAAATTATTGCTTGGATTTAAAAAAAAAAAAAAGTACATTTACTTTAACTGAATATTGCCGTTAGTACAGTTGTCAAATTAAACGGATGCTTACCCTTTGTTGTGTTCTCTCTGTTGGGTTTTCTCTCTGAGGCTGGCATGGAAACGCACACTCTTCTGGAGCCTTTTAAAAGAATGCCGTCTTCTCTTGGGGATGCCCAATCAGAACTCAAGCTGGTTTCACAGCAATGGCCAGTAACAGCCATGATCTGACACACCTCTAGCCCAGTTGCTAACAGCCTGCCCTACTCCTGATGCTGTGGTTAGTGTAAATGTGTGAAGGGACCTGAGAAACAATGATGATATGTGAATAATTATTAACAGGCTATACGAAACACATAGCCTACACATCACAAACCATTTTGCCAAAAGAATTCATCCCCATTGAGGCCATATGGGCTCTGCTTGAGCATCCCAGGTGGCTTTAATGGCAGGTAAAAAACAGCCGAGTCACTCAGGCATTTAGAAATGTACTTTTTTAACTGGACACATTGAATCATAAACAGTTTGTCATTCCAAAGAACAAAGGATGGTATAGTTGCCTGTCCCTCTCAGGCCTCTTCTGGTGAAGCACAGCTGAAAGTCCCACCAAACTTTTTACACCTGTCCCACAGGTGTGTCAGAAGAGAGAAAAATGGGATGTTATTTTTTTTCAATGTAGCGCTCACTTATTTTGGAATGATAGCTGCTCTTTTTGCTGTCTGCGATTCTTTATCGCTTTAACATAGACTAGAGCACATTGCACACACTCTATTTAAATTTAACATCAGCAATATTAAAGTTTCAGAAAAAACTATTATAGGCTGCTTTATTAGCCATTAACATTGCTACTTGCCTCTCTAGTTGAGACTAATCTGAAGCATAAAATTGTCTCATAATGCCGTTCAGCTGCTGGTAATCCAAGTCAGCATTTTGTCATCTCTCTTTGAATAAGTCTATTAAAATTGTGACTGTCCATTCAGTTACATTTCTCATGCTCTCTTCTTCTTTCTCACCTTCAGTCTTGTTTATCTCTTCTGATCTTAACTCTTCATGTCTTTGCTTATCCTGCCCTTCCTGTTTGCTCTCCTCTTCCCATTCACCTTAAAATCTGTGCTGCAGCCATTTCTCTTATTCACCTGTCAAAAATCACCTGATCTGAATCAGCTGATTACCTTGTTGCTATGGTGATGCCCATAGCAAAGTGATATAAGAGTGATTTAACTACTTGCTGCAGGCTACAAACCTGAACTGTGTTATTTCAGAATGTGGATGAGCTAATTGAAAACAATCCTAGGCACATTTGCCTGTCTGTCCTGGGAGAGGATCTCTCCTTCAATGTGAGCTCCATTTCTTTTCCTTTTCGTTTTTTCCCCACAATTTACAGAGGAGGGGGGTAAGGACAGGGATGTCCGGGGTCTGCTTAGTTTAGTGTAGTCATTACTTGTGTTAAGTCTGCTGTTGTGTGAAGCCCTTTAAGACAATTTTGTTGTGATGGGTGATATAAATAAAATTGAATTGAACTACGTGTGCGTATACATAAAAATAGTGCACGCCAGTTGGCATTAGAATTCCCACTGGCCATGGTATCTCCATCTCTGCTCTGTCAGATTAACACGTTTAAAAAAACAGCTATCATCTCTTATTACAGAAAAACTACTCTAACCGGCTCATACACATCACTTTATTTCCATGATTCTTTCCATTATCTTTTACTCTCATATATCTTATACCTGACCCTGTACTCTCAACCTGTCATTCAACCCACTCCTTCCTTTGTTTCCCCTTTTAAAAACAGCACGGGTAAAACATTACGCCTGCCTTTGCGTTTGTCTTGTCCTTGACCCTGCTGTGATTTTCTACTGATTTCTCAGATCAGCATTTTATTCCACTGTGCTGTTCACTCTGTCCTCTTTGTGAGGGGACAGGTTGGGGCATGAATGCTAGACCCATAATCCCTCACTCCAGGGGTTTGGGGGGTTGTAAAAGAGAAGTTAACATCGCCGTGCTGTCCTTCAAGAATCACTTCCTTCTTCCCACAACCTGAGTCAGCATCGGATCACCTTTAGAGAGGAAGAGATGTTAATGGACTCTGTTCATCAGAAAACACTTCATACCAATGAGCCAGAGCTGCAAGCATCGACCAACACATGCACAGACATGCATGTAATCAGATACACACTAACACACACACACACTGCTACTAAACCATAAGGATGGATCAATCACAGTCAGCTCATTTCCATTTTTCATATGGGACAAGAAGAACCAGCATCAGATGAATCAAACATGCCAAGACTGAACACAGACTCAAAGAAGCTTTTTCATTTCCCGCTGAGTTAATCATCAAATAGCTGATTCCCTGATTTGCTACCATGAAGGGCTTTTACCTGATCTGGTGATGCTTCTCCTGACAGATGTGTAAGAGCAAGACGCCATTTTCTTTATTACTTTGTTGGGAATGTGCAGAACGCCAGAAGCAAGGGACATGACATAGTTCATTAGAGGCTACGGCTATTTTTTAGAGCGGTTACCCTCTTTTTATTTTGAAGGGATTTTCATTGGATGCTGGATCCTAAAAGAAAAAGTGCTGCCCTGCTGTGGCATCTTTTCCCCGTAGTTTATTCATACCAAGTGTGCATGTTGTGATTTTACATCCACCGTGTCTGTTTTAAGCTGATGTGTCCGTCTGCTACTCATCAGTCTAACATTGTTTGCTATTGACTAGCTGTCTGAATCATAGAGTCCCGTGTGCCGGCACCAGACTGGTATGTAAATTCAGCCAACTGCTTCAGCTCTATAACAGCCTCTTCCTGAGGGCAAGCTACTCTGTCCAGCAACTGTCCCTTTACCTGATAGTTTTTACGTATTCCTACTTCAACCTTCATCCATCTCATTTGGCTGATAGTTAAATAAAGAAAAGATGGTGACTTTGTCTTACCACATGCAGTTGGGCAACATGCTGGAATTCTCACATGGGCTCATGAGCGGAGTTATGAAGTCAGAAACCAAACCTCGTGTTTAAGACGAACAGCAGCCTTCCCGTTTACAGGTCTGCTTCACTGTAAGGCTGGCTCATATCATGTGTAGTGATGTCAAGCTGGAAAGCTTCTTACAGGAGAAAAACTCCTCCTGCTATGTGGTGTCCTGCTCCAGCCTACATTCATTCCATCTGATCTCTTTTGAGCCGTCTAATCTTCTTAATTTGAAAAGAATTGGACCTTCAACTTTGACCTCTGTCATGAGAATGGAGAAGTCATGTAAGCACTGTACATGCTAAGACACCATCAGTGAGCGCTGGGCTGCATTGATTTTTAATCTTCTAAAGCACTGTGTCATTATCGCGGTAAAACCAGCCATACCTGCTTTTCCTTCATCACCTCTAATGTTTATTGACAATAAGCCCAGATTGAGTTTGAGAGGGTAGCGGTGCCCCCTCTGTCCATGTTACTCCACTGGATGGATGGATGGATGGATGGACATCACTTTCAGAGAGACACTAACATGCCTCTGCACACAGCGGCTGCAACACACCGCCTCCTCTGCTTTGCTTCCCAGCCCCACAATGCTGAGCACCCAACTCCTGCCAGCAGCAGCACTTTAGGGTTAATAAATGAAGCCAAAATGGGTTTGACCTCCAGAAGAGACACAAAGCGATGAAAAATGACACTTTGACACAGCACGGATACAGAGCCTATCACAGTATGGTGACCTTGATATTTTAACCAAGTGCTTTGTGGGCAATAATTGACTTTCCTCTCTAAAAATCCATCCTCTGCTAACAATCAGATCCTTCGCATGCTTCCTCTCTCACTGTGCTCATTCATCCATATGTTATAGTGGAACACTGCTCATATGCTGTAGGGCCAGATTGATGCTACTCTTCATACTAATGTTGTCATGCACTGCACAAGACACTATAAAACACTGGAAACGTGCACATGAAGCCTTTACAGTGTTGGCTCCTGATTCAAACAAAAGCTTTTGATTCTTCAGCGATGAAAAAGTCAACACAGAATGATTTTCTGCATATGAACATAATGTTGTAATATCTGCTAATTTGTTCATATAAGCCATGTTTCTGTTTTTATAAATTAGGAACAAACAAACAACAGACTACAGCTGTGTTTTACTGGTGTTGCTATTAAATGGTGTTTAGTTAAACTGCAATTCACTGTGAAGGATGTTTGAAGCTCCCTCATATCTAGTTCACTGTGAAACTGCATTTTGCTGTTGTTCACCATCAACATGGAGGTCATATTTCACATGTTTCACATTTTCTTATGTAACTTATAGGCACCAGCAAATCAAGACAAATTCCTCGTAATGTAAATTACCTGGCAATAAACTTGATTCTGATATCTTTTTCTTTAATTATCTGCACAAATATTTTCCTCTATTCCTCCCTCCATACCACACTCTTTGCCTGAAAGGAAATGGTCATGTCTTCCCACACGTGACACCCAGCGATGTGTTAATATGAAAAAAAAATGTCCTTTACACTTTAGAGATAAACATATCTATATGGACATGTCAGAAACAGAAACACCACCTCATGATAGCGTGAAAACACCTTAGTGATATTTGAAAGATTTTTCTAAATATGTTTCCATTGGCTTGTTTTAATGGCGATATTTAGGATTTGCATAACTCAAAAGGTAATGGAAATGCAGTGACAGAGATTCACATGCAGGAAACTATATTTGAACTTGTGCATGAATGATTTGCCACAATGGGCCTACAATAGCAGATGGGTTGTTTAAAACCATCTAAGCAGAATGTTAAGCTGTTCCATCATAAGGCATTTTCTGCATTCAAGAGCTGTGAACCAATAACTCAGGCAGGCTTTCATACAAGTTCACAACTTTGTAACAAACCAGATGCAGGTTTGCAGTCAACACAACACAGAAGACTGTTTCACTAACCGGCAGCAGGCAGAAGTGGGCTTCACCAGCAAGTAAAATGGGAAGCTGGATGCTGGGATTTTCATCAACACACCATCAAGTAGACATTGAATTGCTAACGAGAGCTCTGCAGAAATAGTCCTGGAAAATGGCACAAGTTGCATGATTTTGACTAAAACTTTTATAATCACAGTTTTAAAACCACCAATTGTAATGATAGTACAGGAAGATCCAGGAATTCAGCCCACACAGCAATAAGTTTTAACAGTTTATTGGACGTGGTTGGAGGTAAGGCAGGAAGCAAGGAAACCTGATGGCAGGAGCTGCAGCCAGATCCAGGCAGAGGGGCAAGGCAGAAGGCAGAGGTCAGTTCAGAAAAGGGTCAATCCAGGAAGACAGATCAGGAGATTCCAGCAGGGTCAGGCAAACGGAGGTCTGTGGATGGCAAGGAGGCCGGCAACAAAGATCTATAACAAGACAAGAATGGGTACAAGACTTTCACTGGGCAGGTAGATGACCATCTGGCAGGGAAGCAGAGGCCGAGAAGGGAGGGTGATGAACAGGTGGAGAGAGTGAGTGCTGACGAGACCCAGGTGGAACAGATGAACCTGATTGTGTGATCCGCATGTGATGCAGGGCAAGGCTCATGACACAGATAACATTTTAAATAACTGAAAGGGAGCATTAGAGTGGCTCTTTAGAGTGCAACTTGTAGAAGTTGTGCTTAGAGCAGCAAAATGGCCAGCAGCAGCCCTGAGGAGAAGAACTGGTTTATGAGAGATGATTTCTGGTGTGGCCATGTCCCACTGAAGTGCTGAACAGGGTTAAACACAGATTTAAAGCTTGGGGCAGGGAAAGAGTCACTAGTTTAACATTAAGCATTCAAACATCCCCATGATGGATCAGCAGGAGAAAAAAAACATGTTTATCCTCATTCTGATGAGGTGAACCATGTTTCTGAGCATACTCGAACCAGGTAGAGGTTATAGGTCACGTGATGGGTTTTAGGGAAGATGTGAATCATGGTGGCAACAGAAGGGAACTGGTGGATTCTTTCACCAGAAGCTGACACAGTCCAACATTACTGAGTAAGTTGATAGTCGGTCATTCATAGACAACACACACGAAGAAGCATTACAATCAGATTAAACCTGCTGTCCTGTTAACACAACTCATCACTTTATCCATCATCCATGTTATGAAGGGGTCAGCTGGAATCTGATCAGACTGATTTCAGATGGACTAAATATTTGTCCATGAAAATGTAGCAACTGAATGAAGGGAGATGAAATTAAAAACAAAAAGCAGAGTTCAGTTCAGTCTCTATTGGTGTCTTCAACACTGACTGGCAGCCTGGCTGCACAGAATGAACTATTCAATATTAATCACATCACGTTTGCTCCTATATTTCAGGAAATTCTCAGATGCAGAATTTATCTGTCTGAATTGAGGACTACACATGTTAGACCACATGTCCCACTGAAGTGCTACAAAATGAGACCTGGTGGTGATACCTCCCGTGGTCTCCCGTGGAGGGGCCGTAGAGGTCGGGTGTAGTGTGAGCCGGACAGCGACCGGGGGCAGGAGCCCTGGTGGTTCGATTCCCGGCTGCAGATGCTGGCTTTAGGGATGTAGGACATCACCTCTCTGGTGGGGAAGGAGCCTGAGCTGGTGCGTGAGGTTGAGCAGTTCTGACTAGATATAGTTGGACTCACCTCAACGAATGGTTTGGGCTCTTGAACCAGTATCCTCGAGAAGGGTTGGACCTTCGTCCACTCTGGCATAGTATCACCACTCTCTGGGTATCACTTTTTTGACCTTCCCAGCCAAGGCTTGAACCAGCAACCTGCTTGCTGTGAGGGTTAGGGTTTCTTTATCTTTTGGACTGAATGTTTTGAAAGGAATCTGCTGCCCACAAAGCCAGAAACATCTTGGCTTTTTCTCATTCTTCTTTCTCTCTTAAACACATAACAGCCACGCACATTGGTACTTTCTTCAGCCATGATTAACAGGCCAATTTATGTTCTATGGATCTTCTCCAGAAGTCTCCAGCCGCAGCTCAAACACACAGAGTGAATCTAACGGGGGTTGCTTGTGTTTTCTGGCGATGTTTATCAGCTGGTATATTCTCCCTTTAATGTTTCACAAAAAACAAACTCAGCTGTTTCTCTAGAGCTGCATAGCGTTGGAAAGATTCATGTATTTTATAACCACTCACTGCTGAACTTCAGGGACAGACTTGATCCTGGTCACAAACATGAGGCTGCAGCAACATTCAACTCTCATCCAGCTTTTCTGTGATATTTGCTCCTGGCTGTGGCGTTCTGTCCTCTGGGTGGAGCTGAGCAGGCTTCCTGGAGGCTCAGGATGGAGTCTGGAGTGCTGATTGAACACACCTGCAGCTCACCTGGCTTTTTAAGGACCTGCAGGTACTCCAGTCTCCACTGGATCATCTCACAGGTACTGTTGTACATCAGGTTCCTTCTGGGTATACCTTGGGATGGTGAAAGCGAGGCCTCATGAAACATCAAGTTAAATTTGACCAACTGCCTGATATTGACGCTGTGTCAAAACATCTGGCATGGTCAAACAGCATCATCTGTTAGCTGTGTGTAATGTTTGAGAAGGAACGCATTGACACGGTTCTCTTACTACATGTCTGTCATGTCTCGTTTTTGCTTTAGTGCTCAGTAAACGTTGCGTCTTCTTTTTTGTCTTCTTGTCATCTATTTTTAAAATTGAGCTGTCATCACATCAAACTTTATTTATATACTGTAGCACTTTTCATGCATAAGCAAGACAAAGTGCTTTACATAATAAAACAATTTCATTTACAATAAAACCTTCATACATCAAGTTATTAAATGAAGAACACACATATCCTTCCCACAGATAAATGTGAACATATGGGAAGGAGCCCTTGTGCAACAGTGATCGTTACAGATTTCATACAGTTGTGTGAAAATTAATTCTAATATGCTTGTGCAACATTGAATTGTCATATTTTTATTCAAAAACAGAATTTTAGTCTGCACTTTTTATGCACTGCACTGGTTCACGCTGCTCGTGCAGCGCTGCATCTCACACACACCTTCCACTCTCACCACACAATCTCTTTTGACATTTAAGACACTCTCTACACTTCCATCCATCCATCCATCCATCCATCCATTTTCTACCGCTCTGTCCCTGAACGGGGTCGCGGGGGGGCTGGAGCCCTCTCTACACTTAGATACAATAAATGACTTTGACTACATGTTTATCTATAACTGTATTTGAGCGTGTCTATGATGTGTGTATAGCTGTGAGTGTATGTAGTATAATGTGTTTGTCAGTAAATAAGTGTCTCTCAACAAAATGCAATCTAATCTAAGCTAATGCTAATGTGATGCTTCCCACAATGTGTTTAGAAATAGTAATAAAGCAAACCTGCTAGCATAATATCCTCCTCTCATAAAGCCACGCTGTTCTGGGTGTTTCACTTTTTTTAAATCATTGCGACATTGACAAGCCCAGTTCCTCAAACTTCCTGCGAGGTGCTCAGCAAGCCTCGATGACACAACAAGGCCTCGGTTGGTGTAGTCACATGACTTTTTGCATGCTGAATCTTTGCGTCAAAGCAATGCTCGTGACACTTCCGTGTCACATGCTCGACACTTACTCGAGCAGATGGGCTCGAGTATAACATCCATAGGTATACGTAGTTTTCCACTGAATTTGCTGAGTTATTTTTTTTCTGCAACCCAGCACCACCTTACCTGGATCTCAAGGTTAACAGCATGACCTCTTAACCCTTAAGAATTCATCTCCAGTCGTTCAACCACTCGGCTGTTTAACCCCTCCCTGTTCTGTCTGCTATATTGGTCTCTCTCACCACATATCTTGAACTTATCCTCTCCAGCTTTTTGACCTCCTCTAAACACAGTAAGCAGTTAAACCCAACTCATTTCAACAGTCAATAGCTTCCTTTTTGAATTTAACTAATCTTCTCCTAGAGAGACACTTACTGGACTGGATCATTGATCATGACCTTTCTGGTAAGGGAGAAACTGAACATATGCCTACACACTAGAGTTGCACATCTCTTTCTGATAGACGATTCGATATGCATCTAGATACACAGGTCACGATTCGATTTAAAAACGATATC
>JBAMHV010000015.1:306580-318662 GCA_037177535.1 Pseudomugil gertrudae
ATCTGAATCCAAATCTTCAGGATCAAATGTGTTTTGAAATACCCAAATCTGACTCAAATCCAAGAAAAATCCTATCCCCCTGGATTAATCCTACAGGATTAGTTTTGAAATACTGGGCCCAGGTGATACATAAGAGTCTCACCTGTCCAATCGTGTCAACCTGGGATGTTTTTATTCATTCAAAAAAATTACGATAAAGAAAACACAGAAAGCCTCGTGGCCAAACCTCGTCCCGCCACGAGGTCCCAACCACCCGCGTGGAGACGTAGCGCTGAGGTCATCATCATCATCGTCGCTTTGTCCAGCAGAGGTCGTGCTTGGTATGAATACATATGACGGCTGCTGCATGTAGGTAGCTGGATTAGTACCTAGCAGCATTAGTATCTAGCTGCATTAGTATCTAGCTGCATCAGTTTAAACATGTGTTTCAAAAAGTGTGGACATCTCATTAAAATAGATGGAAATGTGGACATCTCTTTAAAATAGATCGAAATGTGGACATCTCATTTGAATAGATTGAAATGTAGACATCTCTTTAAAATAGATGGAAATGTGGACATCTCATTGGAATAGATGGAAATGTGGACATCTCTTAAAAATAGATTGAAATGTGGACATCTCATTTGAATAGATGGAAATGTGGACATCTCTTTTGAACAGATGGAAATGTGGACATCTCTTTTGAACAGATGGAAATGTGGACATCTCATTTGAATAGATGGAAATGTGGACATCTCTTAAAAATAGATTGAAATGTGGACATCTCTTAAAAATAGATTGAAATGTGGACATCTCTCAAAAATAGATGGAATGATGGACATCTCTTACGAAGATGGAAATGTTGACATCTCTTTAAAATGTGGAATGAGCTCCCACTCCATTGACTGCATTGGAGAGACGGACGGGCCCAGAACATCATCTATTTGGCATTAAATTAGATTAAAATCTGGAATTGTTCCAGATTCTAATCTATCATAATACCATTCAAATAGATTGATATGCGGAAGTAAAAATTTTATTGGAGAGGACTATAGGGGGCGTGGTGAAGCATGGACATGCCCAACCCCTGCACCTCTACTCACAATGGGGGCGGAGAAATTAGTTAAAAAAATGGAAATTTTTTTATTCTGATTTTTTAGTGTTCTGCAAAGTCTCGGAAAACTGCCATCTGGTGATGGAGTGCGGTATTACAGTTTACAGTTTTTGGGCACTTCCACAAAATTCAGGGGTCAAAGAAAGTACTTCCATTTTTAGCACTATTTTGACCAGTGAGGTTAGTTGGCACCTAGGTGTCTCCAGGGTCAGACCAGTCAGATGAGATGATACACGATGAGACAATGAGGACACGATGAGACACAATAACACTATTAGGACACGATGAGACAATGAGGACACAATGAGACAATGAGGACACGATGACAGAATGAAGACACGATGACATGAGGAGTCGATGAGGACATAATAGGGACGCAATGAGGACATAATGACGCGATGAGGACATAATGAGGATGTGATGAGGACATGATGAAGACATAATAGGGACGCAATGAGGACATAAGGACGTGATGAGGACATAAGGATGCAATGAGGACATAATTAGGACACGAAAGCGATAAGGACATGAGGACATAATGGCGACGCGATGAGGACATTATGAGGACATGAGAAAACGATGACATGAGAAAGCGATGAGGACATAATGAGGACATATTAAGGGCAAAATGAGGCACACTGAGCGGGACTCCGCCCACAGGGGGCGGTAGTGGTCTGACATCATGGACGGGTTTACTGGACCCAAACCGGTTTAATTCAATTCCAGGTTTTCCTTCCTGGTTCTGGTTGAAAATTGATCACATACAGAACAAAAGATGACCAAATATGTGTCGATAAAAAACTTTATTGTTGTAATGTAGGATTGACAACAACATGCTTTGACCACAATAAAAAATAAAGATATTGCACTTTAACTGGTTTAATTCTGTTTCCTCCATCGTAAACCCTACAGACCCCTTCCTCCTCACTTCTATTGACACACAACACACACACACACATCTGTCTTCGTTGCTTTTCGTCATGTGCTCATCTTTGTCACGCTCAGGTGTGATTAAGCTCCGCCCCCTTCCTCATCATTCCCAAAGTTTGATTCGTAAGTGGATGTTTGGAGGAGGAATTTTTTTGGTCTCAGAAAGCAGAAAACAGACAAGATCATCGAGCGCTAAAGCTAACGAGAAGCTAACAAGACGGATCCAAACTAAAACGTTTATTCAGCTAATTTAGTTAAAACAACTAATTTTGTCACACAAACGTTTCCGTATTTCTGAAAGCACTTAAACGCAACACGTCCAGGTTTTAAACTGCAGCTGAAGGAATATTTCGTATTTGGGACGATTACCACTTTTTCTTCGTAGATCTGCGACATTCTGCTACCTGTTCCGACGTTTTTCGGGAATGTTTTCCCACGACGCGGATATGTGGACGAGAGCGAAATCGTCTTCGTCCTGATTGACAGGACGAAGGTAAAGAAACTAAACAAGCACGTACGGGATGCCGTGCACACGTTAACACCGTTACATGCTAGATAAACACTGTTATCGCTCGGCTCTCAGAAATGCTATTCAGCATTTGCTAACTTTAACAACGGTTAAGGCTTCGTGTTTGCTAACACACAAACGCATGTTAACTCAGTAAACACACGTCAGCGTTAGCATTCCTAATGTTTGTTAGCACTTGTAAACATTTATATTCTTTAATTCTAATTAGCATTGCTTACGCTTATTAACTGTTAAGGCTTGTTAGCATTTGACAGTGCACATAAACACGTTAACCCATGTTTGACACTCATTAGCATCAGTTGGCATTTGTAATTGCTGAAAAACGCTTGACAACATTCATTTACATGTAACTCAGTAGCAATAGATAATGTTTGTTAGCATTTGGTAACACCTGCTTACCGCTTGTTAACTAATGTTAAGGCTTGTTAGCACTTGCTAGCATTCATAATCACATGCTAAAGCTAGTTTACCCTTGTTAAAATTTGTCAACACCTGTTAAGGCTTGTTAATGTTTAACACTCGTTAGTGCCCGGGCAGTCTCTCTGGTTAACACTAGTTAGCAGTGGTTAGCTTTATTAACAGTGGGTAATTATCATCAACCATAGTTAACATTTGAAAGCATTTGGTAACATGTTTGTACTGGTTAATGGTAGTTAACGTTCATTACCTGTGGTTAACACGTCTTTGTACTGGTTACCAGCGGTTACCACTTGTTAATGCTAGTTAGCACTGGTTAACGCTGTTCTGATAGCAAACATGATGACAAAAAACAAAAAGAACAACAGCATGTAAACACGGCGTCCTCACTGAGCGCGCTCCGTCTGAATAATAAAACCAACTACAGGAAGTTCATTCTCCATAAAGTCCCGCCCCCAAAACACACGACGACACAAAACAAATAAAAAGTTCTGGTAGAATTTCCTCGAACTGTCAGTGAACGCCTCAGCTGCACAGATTCGTCTAAACAGATGACATGTAACAGAAGCTCCGCCCACTTTCTCTCACACACCTGGTATAAAACAGAAACTACATGCACAGCCAGTTGGTCCAAAACAAACCGGTTCAGATCGGTTTAAGACCAGTTCAGACCGGTTTAGATCAATTTTAGATCGGTTTAGATCGATTTTAGATCGGTTTAGACCAGTTTAAATCAGTTTAGACCGGTTTAGACTGGTTTTTGACCGGTTTAGGCCGGTTTAGATCGGTCGGGCTGTAAACAAAAAGCCCCACCAGAACCAGCCTACTGGGCCGGAACCAGAATCCTCAGGTTGGTTCTGAACTCCACCTGGGTGTCAGGTGCAGAGCCTGCAGTCAGCGCTGAGGGAAAAATGCTGTTTGTTTGCAGCTCCGGCCGGGTTTACGGTACGGGACGTGAAGACACAGCGAGGACCGGTCCCAGAACCAGGCCGAGCGGCGCCGTCTGCTACGTCTTCCTGTCAGTTGCTTTGCTCGTGGTGGCCGTTGGGGGGCCGGACCTCTGGGGCTCAGACCCGGCAGACGTCGGGGGGCACTGGGTCGGGGTCTTGCTCGCATCAGGCGGGGGCTCGGACGCCTTCTTGGCGGGACTCAGGACGATCTTTGCTACGGTGGCGAGTTGTGACACGACTCTGTCCACGCTGCTCTCGCTCGGCGGCGGGGGGGACGCGGTCTGTCCTGCGCAGAGACGCCGGTTGTCCGCCTCCTTCCTCTCTTTGGAGAGGCGTGGGGACGAGCAGCCGGGGGGACTGCCGGTTCGAGTGTCGGGGGAACGCGAGGCGTTCGCCGGACTCGCGGTCTTCGAGCCGTCCCTCGGCGCCGGAGGACTCGGCTTTAGAAACGTGTCCTTACTGACGGAGATGAAGGCGCTGCCCCGAGTGGAGAAAGGAAGCTGACCCGGTTTAGACGGACCACTCAGGTCTGGACCCGTCCTCTCTTGTCCCTCCTGCGTGGACGGGGCCGGACGTCCGACCTGTCCTCCAGCTGAGGAGGCGCTCTGACCCGGCTTTGGTTCTGGGTGTGAGGGGGCGGGCCGGCCCGTGTGGGTAAAGGTGACGTGGGGGGTGCAGGAGGACAGGCAGAGGGACGGCAGCGTCCCCCCAGGACCGGTCCTCACAGTGGTGGGCCGCAGTAGGGGAGGAGGGGTAAAGGTGGTCCTCCCGCGTCCGTCCTGGCTGTCCTCCGAGCCCTCGTCCGTCTCGTCTTCAGAAGAGTCCACCTCGTGGATGGCGTCCTGCTTCTGCAGGGACTCCCTGCGCTCGGCTCGGTCCTGCCGGATGGCGGACAGTTTGTCCTTCAGCTTGCTCTTCCCAGGAACCAGACCCAGCGAGCCGACGTCCCCGTCCTGACGTCCCAGCTTCCTGCAGGACGAGTGGAGGCTGCCCACCTCCACACCGCGTCCTGCTGAGGACAGCACGTCCTCGCTGGACGACTCCTGAAAGAGGACAGAATGTCCATCAGAACCCGAACGGATACAAGACACACAGAAAGTTCCACCTGTACCTGGTTCCACCTGTACCACTGGGAACGATGTGTTTGTCTCTTACTGGGAATAAGATGCACTCTGATGGGATTAACTGGGTTTTACCTGCAGACTCTCCAGGCCGGGCAGTGACTCCTTCTTAAACTCCGGGTGGGAAACGTCCAGACTGTGTTTCCGGCTCCCCGCCGGCGTCCCCGCCCCCAGCTTCTTCTCCGTCGCGGTGCCCACGCCAGCGGGAGATGAAGAGGAGCCGGAAAGCGAGCCGGATAGCTTCTCGGCCGACTGCACCCTCTTGAGGAGCGGAGAGCGGCGCGGCTCGGCGCTCTTCGGCCGGGAGATCTGCCTGACCAGCGGGGGGGAGGAGTGCAGCTTGACGGGGCCGAGCGGAGAGGGGGAGCGCTGGGGGGAGCTGCTCTGAGGCGTGGGCGAGGGCGTGCGAGCCAGCGGCGACAGCGGGATGTTGCTGGCCGACTTGCGGCGAGGAGAGCGGTACTGGCGCTGGAGCTTGGGGGCGAGGCCGTGCAGGGAGCTGGGCCGGATGTGGCCGGAGCTGGCGGGGGAGTTGGGAACGCTGGAGCTGGGGGAGCTGCTCTGGGAGGAGTTTCCTGCAACTGGGAGAAAAACCGTTTCAGATCTCGTCCTCCAACAGGAAGTTTAAACGTGTCCCTCACCTGAGTGGACAGACTCGGCCGTGGGCCTGTATCCCTGGGTCGGGCTCCGTGGAGACAGGTTGTGGGTGGGCGACCCGGGACCGCTCTCCCCCGATGAGAGGGACCGGTTCAGGGAGGACAGACTGCGGCTGGTGTGGAGGAGGGACACCTGGCGGGTGATCTTCCTGAACAGAGGCGTCCTCTTCTTACTGCCACAGCAAACAGCGTTAGTTACCATGGCAACGCCACGCCGTCCCACTCATAAGCCCCACCCACCTGTCTTGACCCTCCTTGCTCCTGGACTTCCTGTTACGTCTCGCCATCTTGGACTTGTGGCTGGTTTTGCGGGCGGGGCCGACTTTGATGGACGTGTTTTCAAACGGGGTGGCGGAGATGGACACTTTGGCGCCGCTCTGAGCGAAGACATCAGATTATTAATTCTGTTTATGACCCGAATGTAAGAAGCTTAATCTGAGTCTGTGGTCAGGAATAAAAAGACACAGACTACAGACTACAAATTACAGACTACAGATTAGATTACAGACTACAGATTACAGACTACAGATTACAGACCACAGATTACAGACTACAGATGACAGATTAAAGACCACAGATTACAGAACACATACTACAGATTACAGACCACAGACTACAGATTACAGACCACATACTACAGACCACAGACTACAGATTACAGACCACAGATTAGACTACAGACTACAAACCACAGATTACAGACTACAGACTACAAACCACAGATTACAGACTACAGATTACAGACCACAGACTACAGATTACAAACCACCGATGACAGATTACAGACTACAGATGACAGATTACAGACCACAGACTACAGATTACAAACCACCGATGACAGATTAAAGACCACAGATTACAGAACACATACTACAGATTACAGACCACAGATTACAGACTACAGATGACAGATTAAAGACCACAGATTACAGAACACATACTACAGATTACAGACCACAGACTACAGATTACAGACTACAGACCACAGACTACAGACCACAGATTACAGACTACAAACCACAGATTACAGCCTACAGACCACAGATTACAAACCACAGATAACAGACTACAGATTACAGACCACAGACTACAGATTACAGACTACAGATTACAAACCACAGATGACAGATTACAGACTACAAATTACAGACCACAACAGATTACAGACCACAGATTAAAGACTACAGACCACAGATTACAGAACACAGACTACAGATTACAGACCACAGACTACAGATTACAGACCCCAGTTTACAGACCACAGACCACAGATTACAGACTACAGATTACAGAACACAGACTACAGATTACAGACTGCAGATTAGAGTACAGAACACAGACTACACATTACAGACCACAGACTTCAGACCACAGACTACAGATTACAGACTACAGACCACAGATTACAGACCACAGACTACAGATTACAGATCAGACTACAGATTACAGACCACAGACTACAGATTACAGAACACAGACCACAGATTACAGAACACAGCCTACAGATTACAGACTACAGATTACAGACCACAGATTACAGACCACAGACTACAGACCACAGATTACAGACCACAGACTACAGACCACAGATTACAGAACACAGACTACAGATTACAGACTACAGATTACAGAACACAGACTACAGACTACAGACCACAGATTACAGACCACAGACTACAGACCACAGATTACAGAACACAGACTACAGATTACAGACTACAGATTACAGAACACAGACGAAAGATTACAGAACACAGACCACAGATTACAGACTACAGATTACACACCACAGATTACAGACCACAGACTACAGACCACAGATTACAGACCACAGACTACAGATTACAGACTACAAACCACAGATTACAGACCACAGAATACAGACCACAGATTACAGCCTACAGACCACAGATTACAGCCTACAGACCACAGATTACGAACCACAGATAACAGACTACAGATTACAAACCACAGATGACAGATTACAGACTACAGATTACAGACCACAACAGATTACAGACCACAGACTACAGACCACAAACTACAGACTACATATTACAGACCACAGATTACAGACTACAGGCCACAGATTACAGAACACAGACTACAGACTACAGATTACAGACCACAGACTACAGACCACAGATTACAGACTACAGATTACAGAACACAGACTACAGATTACAGACCACATACTACACATTACAGACCACAGACTTCAGACCACAGACTACAGAACACAGACTACAGATTACAGACCACAGATTACAGACCACAGATTACAGACCACAGACTACAGACCACAGATTACAGAACACAGACTACAGATTACAGACTACAGATTACAGAACACAGACGACAGATTACAGAACACGGACTACAGATTACAGACTACAGATTACAGACCACAGATTACAGACCACAGACTACAGACCACAGATTACAGACCACAGACTACAGATTACAGACCACAGATTACAGACTACAAACCACAGATTACAGACCACAGAATACAGACCACAGATTACAGCCTACAGACCACAGATTACAGCCTACAGACCACAGATTACGAACCACAGATAACAGACTACAGATTACAGACCACGGACTACAGATTACAGACTACAGATTACAAACCACAGATGACAGATTACAGACTACAGATTACAGACCACAACAGATTACAGACCACAGACTACAGACCACAGATTACAGACCACAAACTACAGACTACATATTACAGACCACAGATTACAGACTACAGACCACAGATTACAGAACACAGACTACAGACCACAGACTACAGATTACAGACTACAGATTACAGACCACAGACTACAGACCACAGATTACAGACCACAGATTACAGACTACAGATTACAGAACACAGATTACAGACCACATACTACATATTACAGACCACAGACTACAGACCACAGATTACAGAACACAGACTACACATTACAGACCACAGACTTCAGACCACAGACTACAGAACACAGACTACAGACTACAGATTACAGACCACAGATTACAGACCACAGACTACAGATTACAGACCACAGATTACAGACCAGACTACAGATTACAGACCACAGACTACATATTACAGACTACAGATTACAGAACACAGACCACAGATTACAGACTACAGAACACAGCCTACAGATTACAGACTACAGACCACAGATTACAGAACACAGACTACAGATTACAGAACACAGACTACAGATTACAGACTACAGACCACAGATTACAGAACCCAGACTACAGATTACAGAACACAGACTACAGATTACAGACGACAGACTACAGATTACAGACCACAGATTACAGACTACAGACCACAGATTACAGATTACAGTTCACAGACTACAGATTACAGACCACAAATGACAGATTACAGACCCAGTCTGCATGTTTTAGCGTCGATGTGAAACCTGATGGATGGTTTTATGTGTGTGTACCTTCAGAATGAGCTCCACCACCTCCGTGTGGACCAGACCATGGACCGGCTCGCCGTTAACGTGGGTGATGAGGTCGCCCTGCCTGAGGCCCGCTTCGTGTGCCGGACCTCCCTCCTCCACATGCTGAGGACAAACATTGAGTTAAAGGAAGAAGGAACAGGCTAAGAGAAAGAGACGGGGTACTCACCCAGACCATGTGGTGCACGGTGTAGATGTCCGAGTCCCCCATGTAGACCCGGATGGCTCTCAGGGTGAAGCCGTACTTCTTCCCCACTCGGTGGATGACGATAGCCGGTTTGACGCTGCTCACGGCCGGGGAAAGATCGCGGCTTGGGGATGAGTCACGGGATGACGGATTGGAAGACAGCGAATGAGGAGACATCGGGCTAGCCAATGGGGAGGCACCGTGGTGGTCTACGAGCAGACAGAAATGAAGCACGCTGCTGGGATTCACCTGCGGATCATCACCTCAGGTGAGATGAACACCCACCTGCTGGGATCATGAGCGACAGCGTGGTGGCCGAGGCCGACTTGATGACCTTGTTGAGCGGCCTGGAGTGTTTGTCTCCGTCTCCGGACAGCAGACGATGGCGAGCCCGCCGGGCCGCCAGGTCGCTTATGGCTCTGGGAGCGGACGGAGAGTTGCCCTCCCCGGCGCCGTCGGATGATTCGCTCGCTGCTACGAGGAACCAACATGGAGGAAGTCACATGACAACACGTTATTTTGTTCAGACGTCCGTTCATGACGGAAACTTTTCACTCACGTGTCAACGTGGCCTTGCTCAGCTGACTACAGGTAGAGACGGTGGGAGACTCGTCCAGTTTCAGCTCTCTCTCTACTGGGAGCTCTGGGATAGCGAGCGGCAGGTCCTCGCAGCGAGGGCCCCTCACAGCGCTCGGCCCCAGCAGACTGGGGCTCTTCCAGTTACCGGCTGCACCTGAAGGACCAACACAAATCTGCAGTTTGATCTGGGATTATGTGTTTTTCTATTCTTCTACTGTTCTGAAAACAAACCTGGTACAGACCACAGACCTAGATTACAGACCGCAGACCCAGATTACAGACCGCAGACCCAGATTACAGACCGCAGACCCAGATTACAGACCCAGACTAGGCCTACACAGTTGCCAGAGGTAAATCCTCGATGCCACCCAACAGAAATGTTGGAGCATCAGGCCAAACCACAGAAATTAGTTGTTTGTTGGATTTTTGTCTTCTAAAATGAGAGCGAGCTCATTTTTATTTAACCTATAAAAATAAGTTCTTTGGTTTAAATAAATAAAATATCGGCAGAACAAATAGTTTTTTATAAAAGCTCCCCCTAGTGGTGAAAATTGGAACCTCAGAGGTTACCTCATAGGAAGTGTGTTTCACCTCGATGGGAACAAAAAAACGTCTAATTTCAACATAAAACAGGCAGCAGGTCCTCATTTAGTTCATATGAACCAAACTCCCCCTGGTGGCAGAAGCTATCGTCCATAATGCTGATTATCAGCCAATCAGTGATCAATACTCCTGCAGTGTAGAAGCCAGTAAAACCATCATAACCAGTTCTCCCTGTGACGTGACCTTACCCAGACCTCCTTCCTCCTCAGAGGAGATGGCGAAGCGCGGCATCTCGATGATGGCGGAGCAGCAGCGCCTCCGGACCGTCAGAGGCGGACTCGAGTCGCTCTCCGTGTGGGACGACTCGGACACCGACAGGCGCTTCCGCAGGCTGCAGACGGAGACAGACAGAGACAAAAGACAACGGAGACAAAAGACCACGTCAACGGTTTTGACCTCAACGAATCGCAGCGTCCAGCAGGAGACTCACATCTCTGGAGATCCCGCCAGCCACGATCGGTCTCTGGACCTGAGTCCGCTAAGGCTGTCCAGGCGATCGCCGCCCTCCTCGCTGAGGCTGCGCTTGGTGGACGGAGGAGTCCTCCTGTCCTCGTGCAGGGACAGACGCTCCATGCTGCTGTAAACCTGCAGAAAACATCCGAGTCAGAGCGGGATGCGGACGTGTCCCGCTCACAGACTGATCCCGGATCGCGGTCGCACCTTGTTGAACCGAGGCGAGCAGGACGAGAACTGTCTCAGCTCCACGTGTTCGTCCTCCACCGTGTCGTCTTCCTCCTCAGAGTCCAGGTGGTGGTACCGGTCCGATCGCGCTGTGACACAAACAGGCATCAGACAGACGTCTCGCGGAGCGTCCCCGGGAAGTGAGACACTTACTGTCGAAGTAACTGGTGTCGTCCTCGGACTCCAGCTGCGGGATGAACTCGGCTTTCTGCCTCAGCAGGCTGTTCCAGTCCAGGTCTGTGAAGAACGGGTGCTGCTTCACCTCGTAGGCTCCACCTGTGACGGAGCGAGACGGAGCAAAGGTTGACATCTCCATGGCAACAGGTCAGGTGAGAGAAAGAACTAATCCGTTCTCACCTGTGCCGAGTCGTTCCAGAGGATTCTGTCGGAGCAGCTTGCAGATCAGATCCTGAGCTTCCAGAGGAAGAGCTTCATCCTCGTCCGGCCAGATTATCTCGTCTAACACACACACACACACACATAAAAAAACAAAGATGACTACGACAACACAACGTGGAACTTTAAACTTCCATGACGGATGGATGGATGGATGGATGGTTGGATGGGTGGATGGATGGATGGTTGGATGGGTGGATGGATGATGGATGGGTGGATGGATGATGGATGGATGGGTGGATGGATGATGGATGGATGGGTGGATGGATGGATGGATGGATGGATGGATGGATGGTTGGATGGATGGATGGATGGATGGATGGTTAGATGGATGGTTGGATGGGTGGATGGATGATGGATGGGTGGATGGATGATGGATGGGTGGATGGATGATGGATGGGTGGATGGATGATGGATGGGTGGATGGATGGATGGATGGATGGATGGATGGATGG
>JBAMHV010000015.1:949694-959842 GCA_037177535.1 Pseudomugil gertrudae
CATACATAGTATACATACAGGTATGTATACATACATAGTATACATACAGGTATGTATACATACATAGTATACATACATAGTATACATACAGGTATGTATACATACATAGTATACATACATAGTATACATACATAGTATACATACAGGTATGTATACATACAGGTATGTATACATACATAGTATACATGCGGACGTAGTAGAGATGAGATTTGTTGGCAGCATTTTATTGAAGGCTTTAAAGAGAATTATAGCGGTGTTATATTTTACAAGGTGATTTTCTTCACAGTCCCAGATGTCTCTGAGATGATGATTCTAGAAAGAAATACACAAACAAGTGTAAACTGATGCAACGTTTACCAGCGTAGATGTAAAGTGAGCTGTCCTGCTCAGAGTTCATTGTTTTCTTCCAGGTGGTCTGCAGGTGGTGGCCGACCTGATCCACCTGGACCAGGACATGTACGGCATGCAGAACGACCCCATCAACATGGCTCTGCGCCGCTATGCAGGGATGGCGCTCACTAACCTCACCTTCGGAGACGTCGTCAACAAGGTACGGAGATGCAGACGGAGGATTCCTGCAGATGTTTAGTGTTTCTGATTTCAGCTTCATATGTGGCCTCGTGTCTGGTGGATCTGTTAGAGCAAAATGAGATGGTTCTAATGATGAACCTGCTCCAACCCGGTGCCAACAGCAGCAAATGATGAACGTTAGCTGACATGAACTTCCTGTGAAATTACTCATTTCAATCAGAAACTGCTGGATTTTTTCTGAATAGTGCATCAGATCCAACCAGGTGGCTCTGATAGAAACCTGGTAATAAGCATAACAGTTTAAAATCAATACATTATTTCTAGTGTTTGATAAATCCTGCAAATTTGACACCATCTTGTCTTTCTAGTCCATTTCTAGACCACAAAATCTCGAAATAAAAATGAATCTTCTTGTTTAAATGACAGATCAGGACTAAAAGCAGTCATTTCCTGTTCTACAAAAAAGCTACATTTGTTTTAAAAAAAGTTTTTCTAAAAATCAGGAAGCTGTCCAATACAAAAACATTTAATCTGACAGCAGCAGCTTTTAGCATCTGAGAAGTCATTACTGATGCATGATCCTGCTTCTTCTCATCCTGCAGGCCACCCTGTGCTCTAAAAAGAGCTGCCTGCAGGCTCTGGTGGCCCAGCTGGCCTCCGACAATGAGGAGCTTCATCAGGTGGTTTCCAGCATCGTGAGGAATCTGTCCTGGAGGGCCGACATCAGCAGCAAGAAAGTGCTGCGAGACATCGGCTGTGTATCTGCTCTGATGACCTGTGCTCTGCAGGCTACAAAGGTACAGAAAACAAGCCAACCCACACCCAGGAAGCTGGAATACCTGGGAATCACTGAGTGGGAAGAACCCAGAAACAAATGGGCTGCAGGTTGTGTAAAATGTTCTTCCTGTTCTGCAGGAGTCGACATTGAAGAGTCTTCTGAGCGCTTTGTGGAACCTGTCGGCTCACAGCATCGATAACAAGGTGGCGCTCTGTTCGGTTGATGGCGCTCTGGGCTTCCTGGTCAGCACTCTGACGTATCGCTGCCAGACCAACTCACTCGCCATCATCGAAAGCGGCGGAGGGATCCTGAGGAATGTGTCGAGTCTGGTTGCCACACGAGAGGACTACAGGTAGGTCTGACCATGAAGGCAACAACTATAATCCATAAAAACCAGAACAGTCAGCTGAAAAATAAAATATTTGTCTTTCTTTCTTCACAGGCAAATCCTCAGAGACCACAACTGTCTCCAGACTCTGCTGCAGCATCTGCGTTCGCACAGTCTGACCATAGTGAGCAATGCCTGTGGGACTCTCTGGAACCTTTCAGCCAGAAGCCCAAAAGACCAGGAGCTGCTGTGGGACCTGGGCGCAGTCAGCATGCTTCGTAACCTCATCCACTCAAAGCACAAGATGATCGCCATGGGCAGCGCTGCAGCTTTACGGAATCTGCTTACCAATCGACCCCTGAAATATAAAGATACCGCCGTCGTGTCCCCTGGCTCCTGCATGCCCTCTCTCTACATGAGGAAGCAGAGAGCTCTGGAGGCAGAGCTGGATGCCAAACATCTGGCAGAAACCTTTGATACTCTTGAGAAACAGAGTCCCAAACACCTAACGCTCAACAAGCCACTGCGACACATTGAGAGTCTGGCAAAGGACTACGCTTCTGATTCTGGCTGTTTTGATGACGATGAGGCCCCCAACATCTCCAGCAGCCTGGATACCGGTAGCTTCTCCATGCTTTCCATGTTTCTCACCAACTCTAACTTTGTGCAGAACCAGTCTCGTAAGAGGGAGAGTGAACCTGAGCGAGACATAGACCCACCTCACGTGGTGGCGAAAAGGCATGCTGCTCCTGAAGATATGGTCTCTGCTGCTGCAGAGAAACTAGCTAAAAAGATCACCAACACAGTGGCTAAAATTGACAGGCTGGTGGAGGACATCACCATGCACACGTCCTCTGAGGACAGTTTGAGCCTAAGCTCTGAGGACCACCTGGCAGACTGGCCTTATGGGATGGATGAACTCAATGAAGCCCGGGCAACTTCATGCTCCCCCTGTCGGCTTTCTGATACCAGCAGTTTAACCCAAAGAGAACGTCTCAGCAGGGCCCATGCCCTTTTACGCCTCAAAACCACCCACACAAGCGTGTCAACAGATAGCCTAAATAGCGGCAGCACCAGTGATGGCTACTGCGGGAGCAAAGACCAGATACGACCTGCTCCAAGAGCTTTAACGATGCAACAACAACGACCTAACCAGCTTGACCTCAAAGTAGCTCATCAAGAGTATATCAACGTAGGGCCTACCGTTCACAATGAGACTAACCATCATGATATTCCAGAGCGAGATTCGGTGGATAATAAAGACATAAAAGACGTAGAGCTGGGCAACACAGATGCAGAAAAAAGTCAGGATCCACCTGTACAAACACCTGTCAGTGCATCCACCAAAGTCTCCTCTGATGTCAGTATGACATCAATTAAACTGTCTCCTACTTACCAACAAGTCCCGCTTATTCAGAGTGTGGCCAAATTTGGGGTGGCAAAGACAACCATCAATGTCCAGGCTGCACAAGCAATGAGGAGGCAAGCCTGGGTACCCACTGTGATGACCGGTGGAAGTATTACAAAGTTTTCTCCAGTGACTTCCACAAGAAGTCCAACCATCGGGACAATGGAGACGATCCAGAAATACTCTGTGGAAAACACTCCTATCTGCTTCTCCCGCTGCAGCTCTTTGTCATCCCTTTCCTCTGGGGACGGAGCCCTGGAAGAGCAAAGTGAGAATGAATTGGAGAGTGAATCGTCATTAGAGATAATTGAAGTGGAGGATGGAGAAGTGATGAAGAAAACCCAAGAGGATGAAACCTTGGAGGATCTGAGTGATAGCCAGCTGCTGATGACGGACTCAAAAACTTTCCCAAGCAAAGACACAGAGCCCATTGAAATCCCCTGTCCTGCTAAAAAAGAAAAGGTGTTTCTTCGGGCAGCTTCACCAGCCATACTTGAAGACAGATCCCCATCCAGTTCATCTGAGAACTATATCCACGAGACACCTCTGGTTTTAAGCCGCTGTAGCTCCGTCAGTTCACTGGGCAGCTTTGAATCTCCCTCTATTGCCAGCTCTATCCAAAGTGATCCATGCAGTGAGATGATTGATGGAACAATAAGCCCCAGTGATCTCCCAGATAGCCCAGGACAAACCATGCCTCCCAGTCGCAGTAAAACTCCATGCTGTGTTGAGGCTAATGGTCCAGAAACACAGACAGCGGGGGTAGCAGGGCAATGGGAAAACAGCTTGCGGAAATTCATGGAGATAACTGACTCCAAGGAGAGGTTCAACCTTCCTTCTGACCTGGACATGATCTACTTCACAGTGGAAAAACCCACTGAGAACTTCTCCTGTGCTTCCAGTTTAAGTGCTCTGCCTCTTCACGAACATTACATCCAGAAAGATGTTGAGCTGAAATTAACCCCTTTACTCCAGCAACATGACAAAAATCTCCCTTTGCATGATGACGATGACCAAGGACTCGACAATGGGGAGCGATACAGTGAGGGCAACTCAGATGATGACATAGAAATCCTAAAGGAATGCATCAACTCAGCAATGCCCTCAAAATTTAGAAAAGTAAGACCTTCCCTGATGACCACTATCCCTTCTCATTTACTCAATTCCCAGGCCCGAAAACCGATAAATCTGCCCGTGTATATGATGCTCCCCAATGGTAAAACGCAAATGTGTCCTGGAAGGAGAATTGTCATCCCACAAAAAGAATGCAAATTTGACGATTCGTCATTTACCGATTCTGCCGAAGGTACACCGGTCAACTTCTCCAGCACAACTTCACTGAGTGATGAAACACTTCGGTGTCCTGTGAAGGACAGAGGGGCTAAAGAGTGCACAGCCAAAAGCCTGAAAAGGCAGGGCGTGATTGACAACGAGGCCAAGAGGATCGAGGACTTGAGGATATTCTCACACTTCCACAAACCCAACAGGGTGAACTATTCACCTGAGAGACAAATGAGTCGGACAACCAAGCACGTGATTCCCACTCAGAGGGTGCTCATGCAGAGCAAAGAGGTAGCTGACAGAGTGGCAAACCAAAAGAATCGCGAACAGTCTCCAAATCAGCAAAAAAGGCGTCAAGGCCACATCAGAAAGCTGGAACTACCCATCATAAAGCAAAACACAGAAGGCAACCTCAATGCCAGAGCCCACAAAGATGCAACAATTTTCCGACAACTGACACAGTCTTCAGAAGACAGTAACAGCTTCTATGATGACAAAAATGAAGACATAATCAAACGAACCAACAGAAAACAAACTAGGGATGCAAGTAGAAACAATCTCTCCCGCAGCATGACAAACATAGGCAGGATAGATAATTCCCAAGGAAAACCCAGAGGCTTTTACCGGTTGAAGCAAAATCTGATAAGGGATGAATCCATGGCATGTTACTCACTCAGTTCTTCTCTTAGTTCCCTCAGTGATGCTGAATTTGAGGATCATAAATCAAAAGCCCAGCAAATATGGTACAAGAACAAACACAACAAAACACTGAATATGGCACAACAGAGTAAGTCTTTGACTATCCACTGCCCCTATGAAGAGCAAAGCTCACCGAGCTCCGTCAGCATGGATTCAGAGGACGACCTCCTTCAGAAATGCATTACATCCGCCATGCCCAAGCAGAGGCGAAAGACTCTCGCCAGGAAGAAGAAAGCAGAAAATTCTCAAAAACAGAAGTTCTCTGATGGGTGGGACCTGGATGAAGAGATGGATAGTGATGATATGGCATGGGATAACGATTCTGACCTCAACAGTGTTGAATGGAGGGCCATACAAGAAGGGGCCAATTGTGTCGTCACTGGACTGCAGGCATCAAAGTCTCAAGAACAGTCCTCGGAAGAAACTGAGTCAGTCCTGTCATTCATGTCTACATCCAGCTTCACCCCCAAAGAAAAGAAGTTTGCTAAAGATAAAAATGCAAATAAGCCTCTGGACTTTGCACAGCGCAAGCCAGTTCCAAACTTACCTGTGGTGTTTAGAGGTAGAACCGTTACCTATACACCGAAAAAAGAGACCGCTCCATCACAAAGACCTCCTCCAAGAAAAGTGCCAACCAAGACAGATGCTCCAAAGAATCCAAACCTTGCTCAACACAGATCTAAGAGTCTTCACAGACTAGGCCGTCCCCAGGACATAGAGCTGTCGCTTCCAAAGAGGAGCTCTACTCCCCCTCCAAGGATACCAAAAAGTTCATCCTCTGGATCATCACAGAGCTCCACGCCATCTAAACAATCACAGAAGAAAATAACATCTCAGAGTCAGTCAAATAAGTCTGTCCAGAAAAAGACCACCACACCAGCTAGTAGCCCACCAGCTACCAGTCCCCCTGAGAGAAAGGGACGTTCTCCTGTTGTGAATCAAAATGAAAAGTCTCCACCGCCTAAAACTCAGAAGTCCCCTGTTCGAATCCCTTTCATGCAAAATTCAGTCAGGCAACCCAGACCTCTGTCACCGCTGGTGACAAACCAAACATTCAACAGGCAAACCAGTCAGGCCAATGGCAAAAGGGTGCTGCCGGCCAATCGATTTGACCTGGTTAGAATGACCTCTGTCCATTCGAGCAGCAGTGAGTCTGACCGGAATGGATTCTTGAGACAGCTGACTTTCATTAAGGAATCAAAGACTATGCTAAGACGTGACAGCTCTGCTCGCAACACACCAGGATCCCAAAATGGATCCCCCCGCAAAGCAGTTCCTGGAGCTTCGGCTGTCTTTCTTTGTTCATCTCGCTGTCAGGAGTTAAAGGCTGCAGTGCAGGTCCCAAGAAGGGTGCAAGGCAAGGATTCTGGACGAGCCCATCAAGTCCAGAGGCCAAACCCTGGTCTTCAGAAGCAGACTGCAGCCCTATCAAGAGCAACTTCCAGTGAAAGGGATCTGTCTGCAAGAAGACCAGCTCGGCGAACAAGCTCTGAAAGTCCCTGCAGGGCGGCCCAGCGAAACGGGCCTGGCAGAATGTCTGGAGGCAGGCAGCAACAAGACAAAGACACCTTTAAACGTCATGCCTCATCGCCGAGCATAAACATACTGAGTCGCGTGACCAGCCGTTCTTCCCTCCGCTCGTCCTCATCTGATTCTAGTGGAAGAGCAAAAAGTGAGGATGACACAAAGAAGAAAGGGCAGAGACCCACGTCTCGACACACCGATAGCGTTACTTGGAGAAGGATTCGGGATGAAGATGTACCTCAAATTTTGAAAAGCACTCTACCAGCCAATGCATTACCTCTGGTGCCTTCTCCCGATGAGGAAAAGCCAAAGCCACCAGCTCTTCCGGGAAAACTGCCAACTATTCTACTTTCATCTCGCAAGACAAGCGATGCAACTGTCCAGACAGAGGACTTTCCAAACAACAAGACCAACTCGAGCACCTCTCCGACAGTCGAGACCGCTCCAGCCATGTCTGAGGAGGTAGCGAGGCTGGCTCTCCTCAGAAAGATTAGTGCTACCTGTGGGAGTAACCTCCAAGATGCCGAATCAGATGGCTCGTTGAGAAGCCACAGCAGTACAGGAACATCAGACAACCACAACGGTGGAGTTGTCACTTTCCGGCAAGGATCCCCGAGCAAGGCAGCCCGAGTCACCCCATTCAACTACATCCCCAGCCCCATCGCCTGCTGTCTGCAGGACACACAGAGCCAAACAGCCACAATCATCGAGAAGTCTGTGGAAAAAAGCGAGTCGTAGGGGATTCTCTTTGTTAGTCAATCCAAGTGGCTCAAGAGTAAAAACTGAAAACCCAGATGGACACGTGCTGGGCCTTTACCTCGGGTATTGACCCTTTGCCTACCCCCCTACACTGTATTGACATTTTTCTCTGAACAGCTGATCAGCACCTCAGTTGGATGTATGCATGGAGAGCGGACCACTAAGGACTTTTAGAGATGCTCTTCTGAGAAGTTTCTCATTTGAAAAGTGCATCTTTTTGTACTTTTTCTTTTGTATTTGTAGAATAACCATAACCCCCGTAGAAAAATACCTAAACATGGAACAAAAGACAGATAACTTGATTTGAGCACATAAATCACCATCAGTCTCCTGGACATTAATGATTTTATGCAAACGGACTTCTGCCTGGAAAGGTTTGAGCTGTGAATGACTGTAGAAAGACTCTTACAAAGGTCACATATGCTCTGACTTCTGACATAAGACACAAGCTTAGAGGCTTTGCTTCAACACTAAAAGATGCTACCAGACATGTAGACCTGGGGAAAACATTTGTGATGAAACATTTCTTCAGTCATGAACTTTACTGTGTTCTTTTCCAATGAAAACTCGAACCACTGCATAAAGTCTCCTGCATATGTTGAAGGGGCCATAGACATCCTGCCTACCATGTTCATGTGTGCAAAAATAATGCTTTCAGGTCAACTTTTAATTATAAAACAAAGGACTTGTTATTCAAGGGTTCTGAGGGTACAGAAATTAGTTTGGGTAATGTAGCTGGACGCTGTAGATATAGTCTCTACTCATGTAACAGTGTTACAGTATCAGCTTATGTCCATTTTACTGGGATTAAATGTGTGATTTAATGCAATGCAGTTACAAAATGATGAGGAACCACTAACATAAACTATGGATTACTCTTACCCCCTCAACCGGTCCAGGCAGATGGTCGGGTTCAGCTGGAGGTGTTGCTTCCTGTTTAAGGAAGTTTTTTCCTTCCCACTGTCGCCCCATGGATGCTCAGGATGAGGGATTGGATCAATCAAGATGCAATGCAATCTGCTAATTTCCTTTATTTAAGCTATTTATTATAAATTGGCTTGAAATGAGGTTTCTGCGTAGTGCCCTGAGATGACGTCGTTAGGAGGCGATGTACAAATAAAGCCGAATAAATTCAATTGAAAGTCAAATTATCACCTTTAACACAACTTTGACATTGTTTAAACTCTCATTTTTGTTAAGTGCTAATTTAACTGTACTCAAGCTTATTATAAAAAACTGTTTTTTTAAAAAAAACAACTTTAATGAATGAAATACCAGACTAACATTAATGCAATAACCCATTCAGCCATCTTGGTCTGTTACCATAAGGCAGCAGCCGGCCAAAACCACCAAATTATCTTCATTTGAAGAAATGTTTTAACACAAACATTCCTTCTAACTTCAGCTGCAACGTTTCTTTCCCAGAAAAATATTACAGCAAGCCATCAAACCCCCAAAGTGTTGATCTCTCCGGGTGCTTCGGCCTCTGCAGTTTCTCGGTCAGTGTTGTAAATAACATGCAGGTGAAGCTTCCCGGTGGGTGTTGCTCCGTGACAGCATGCTAATATATACACACACACACACACACACACACAAGCCTGGAAACACCAAACAATGACACAGATGTTATTCAGTGGTGAATGACGTCACCTGTAATCTGATGCAGCAAACACGTGTAAACACAAACCTCCAGCACAGAGCAGGAACACACTGATGACATCACTGATGCTGCCATGTTTGTGTTGTGCTGCTAGATTCAGGTACGGCTTGATGAACAGGATCTGTGCGCTGGGTGGATGGAATTCTCCGGAAGTCTGTACAATGTCTTAATATCTGCTTAACTGTGTTGCTGTAACAGTAGTAATAGGTGGAGAAGAATATAAAGACTTTCTGTAGCTGTACCATCATTCTATCATCCAAAGACATGAATGGAATTAAAGTTCATTTATGTTGAGGGGCTGTTTATTTATTACAAATAAAATAATAAAAACACTCCTACTGTAGTCCCAAAGCATGTACTGAATACTGTAAAACCCGAGTAGCCTCTGAATGCAACCTTTTAGAGTCCCAACAGACTCAAATCTGCCTTTTACCACCAAACGCTCAGTTTGTCCACAACTGTGTGGATAAAAGCTGGACTTCCCGGACACATACATGAGAATATTCCAGGGGAAATCTGTGAAATCTTCTTCATTTAAACAGAATATTGTTAAAGTTTGGACACTTTCAGTTGGACATTCATCATTCCAGATAATTATGTGCTGCAAGGTGGTTTACCTGTCTTATCTGCATTATCGTGTAGACTAACACTAACTACAGATTAAATATCAAGATAAAGATATGTCCAGTTCTGCCATGAGGTGTCTGTATCATGTTTTTATGTCCCAGTACAAAACAAAGTCCAGGACAGGAGAGTGCAGAGTAGCATTATAGCAGGAGGAGTAATGGGATTCAGGAATTTAGATCAGAGGCTCATTTCTGCTTCCTTACGTACGTAAATATCAACAGCCGTTTCAGACGTGGTCATATGTCGCCGCCATTATAACTCAAAGCATCTTATGTTACCGTGATGAGGTCAGTTCATCCACTAGTGGGCAGTGCTGAGTTCAGGGTTCCTTTTATCCATGTCCACGCAGCACCGAAGCTGGTTCAGGTGTGAAACTGGTGGTGAAGAGTCTGAGGAAGCTTCGCCGTCCCCATGAAACCACTGTAGTATCAGTAGGGAGGCTGAAACTGGTGGTGAAGAGTCTGAGGAAGCTTCATCGTCCCCATGAAACCACTGTAGTACCAGTAGGGAGGCTGAAACTGGTGGTGAAGAGTCTGAGGAAGCTTCACCGTCC